>OZ005746.1:18874403-19121903 GCA_963930835.1 Spongia lamella | reverse complement strand
AACTGCAAGTAACCATATTACTGTTTTTGATCTCAGTGGACAAGATAGGCCCATACCAAACCCTGTGAGGACCTTTGAGGAAGCATTTAAACCTTACCGTAAGTACCATATCGTATGTATGTCAATTAGAAACTTTATGGCATAAAGTATAAAAGGAGACTGAAAAATTTCTTTGTCTGTCCTCCTGTGCAGACAAAGAAATTTTGGATAAGAATATCTGAACAGCATGGGTGCTGCCTTCAAAGAGATCCCTATTATATTCCTCAAGGATCCTTTTATAGCACTGGATGGACCTCTTTCTCTAGCTTCAATAAAAGATGCAACTTTTGTAAAGTCTGACACTGGCTCCTCAGACTCTGTGATGGCATTAATGAGGTCCAGAATCTCTTCAAAAGACCGAATGGTATACCACAAAGTGACGCACTTCATACTGGCAGGGTTTGTACAGTGCTTTCAACCTCGTGGGTAGAAGTAACGGAGGATATTGGCCCCCTTGATGGTGGGGACAGGCCTGGTGATGACAAGACGTGTGATGTGACTCACCTTTCAAATGCATTGCATCAAAGAGTGCATAAGCACTTAAGCCAATGATGAATTTGGATAGGCACCAGCTGCAAAGTCACCATATGGTACTTAAGTTGGAGAGGACATACCTTGATATATTATGGTTGATGGCTGCTCAAACAGCACTAAAGCCACAGACAAGGCCATCGGCCGTATCCAAGCATCAATACTGGAGACTAAGGGGTTTTGAGGAGTCTTGGACCCCTTGATGGCTTCAATATCTCCCTTCAGCACTGCCAGATCCACCTTGATAATATCAAGCGTCTAGACGAGATCACTTACTGTTAAAACACTGTTCAGAGTTTTCTCCAGACATCATATCATGTAACCAACACTTGGTGAACAAAGAAAGGTCAAGGGTGGGTTAGAGTGGCCGGATTTTATAGGGTGTTGTTGCGCATGCGTAAAGTGTATTCTTATAATTATATTTATGCATGAGCTGACCTCTTACTGGATGAATGACACCTACTGCACCATACAAATTCACCCCAACCACCAGAAATTCCTCAGGTTTGTTATTACAGTATACAACAGGATTATCAGTTCACTTGCCTACCATTCAGACTGTCCTGTGCCCCATGGCATGGGCATTCACAAAGGTATGATGACACTTTTGAGGTTCAGAGAGTAATTATTTACATAAATATAACATGGGGGAGTCGTCTGACATCTGGAAGGGCTAATTTTCTCTTGAAATGTCTGGGGTTTGTAGTCAGCCAGGAGAAATCAGTGATAACTCCATCACAGGAAATACAATTTCTGGGACTCAGGGTAAATTTATTTGCCCTGACTCACCCTCCCAGGAGAGAAGATCAGCAACATTCAAGGGGAGGCTTGCAGGTCATTTCAGCCCCCTGCTATCCCAGTTTCTGTGTAAACTCAGTGCTGCCTCAGGAAGTATTTTCAGCCCCACTGTTTTACCAGTCTGAGTTTCATTGTGCACTGTTCCCCACCCTATAAGGGAGGCATCTGAATGAACCACAATCTGTTCCTGGCCCTTAATCAATGAGCTCCCATTCCATCAGGAGAGGTGACTCTGCCACCATGTCAACTCGTCCCTCACATATGGTGATAACACTAAGAGGGTTTCATAACTCTGTCCTTCCAGAGCTAGTGCCTTCTGCACTCCCCATGTAGACAGAGGTGACCCGTGTTCAGCACAGAAGAGGATGATGCACAACAACTCAGGAATTGTTGGCAGCCAGCTTAATTGGCAGTAAAGACCTTCCTAAAGGCAGGGACAGCTGCTCTGTCAACACAGTAGCTGTAGCTTACATCATCAACCTGGGAGGACAGTCTTACCTCAGCTGACAAGTCTAGCAAAGTCACTTTAGCTTTGGGCTCCGGAGAGGGATATCGCCCTTTCAGCTCAGCACATTCCAGGAATGACAAACCTGATTGCAGACTCCGAGTCCCGTCTCTCAAGGATCAGTCAGATCGGACGTTATTTCAGAGAATTAACCAGATGTTTGGTCCCCTAGATGTTGATCTGGTTGCATCCAGGTTGACCCATTAGTTACAACAATATTTTAGCTGGAGACCATATCTACAAGCAGAAGCAGTAGATGAGTTCCAACAGTATTAGGCCCCACTGAAAGAATTTGTTAGCCCCCCATAATACTTACTGGGCAAGATTCTGAACCAGATAGAGAAGCAAGAAACACATGTGATTCTGGTGGTACCAGTTTGGAAGGACCAATCCCTGGTATCCAGTACTCCTTGCCATGCTGCACAACTTCCCTCGTGGGATTCCTCCACACCCCAATCTACTACAGAGCCCAGCTGTATAATGCCAAAGCAGAGGAGGATGGAAGCATTCGAAGCGCAGCTAAAAATATTTTCAATATATTTCATGTGAGCCCATAGGTTCAATACAAAAATTGGCATTAAAGGGGATGAATGGGGGTGATTAGATATTTGGACAGTACTCTGTATAAGCTTTCAGGTGATATAGTTTTTATAGCGATACTTGCCTTATTTAGGTAGAAAATCATATATCGCTTGCACTACTACTTAGCACGTGCAGGCTTATTGTACCCAAACAGTTGTTTAAAATTATGATTATCTGATAGCACAACACCTTGATAATGCACTAATATCTGAAGTAGAGTTGGGCAATGTTTCAATATATTAGTAGAGCAGCATACTCAAGAAATTTGAGTGAATTGTGCACTTTGTGATAAAAGCATGAAACTTTGAACATAGTTTGTACACCTCATGAAATGTATTTTGAGATATAGAGCCATCGTAGATTTGACCTTTGTGACCTTTTTGGGACAATTTTATGTACACAGAATCCCATTACTTCCGTTATGTCTCCTAAATTTGACTCAAAAATACTTCAATGGGGTACCAAATTAAAGCTCTTTCTTTAAGGATTACACTGGTGCTTGAATCTTGTCTATATCTTATTCTGATCCAAAGTTATACCCATTTATATGCCAGATTTGGGAAAACATGCATACGATTTTATTTATTTAAAGATTTATAAAATCTTATATAAACAGCATACACATCTGAAATTTAGAAATGGCAGCCAGCAAGTTTTAGGCCCATCACAACAGGTTTATTTATATTGAAAGTTGAAAAATTAGATTTGTAAAATACGTACGTATGCACATTTTCACAAATCCAATCAAATTATTAAAATGTACGTACATAATTTTGCCTTCAGTAATGTATTGTAAAATGTATAATCAATAGTTAGCATTCTCCAGAACAAGAACAGAGAGGAGTACATTTTAGGGCAGCCTTGACACATTTGAACCTCATAAGTGCATCCTTTCTTGCATCCACAGCGTACCAGTTCACGACAAGACTCTGATGCTTCTGGAAGGGTGGTCCATAGTGGATGCCATTCTGTGTCATCTTTCCACCAGCCCCAATCTTCTGGATTTGGAAGTTCAGGAACAAGAGTCATTGCCATGTTCCAACAGCTTGCTTGGTAACTTGCCCATTTAATGTGCTGTATGAGTGCTGCCTGTGTTGGTGGTATGTTCTTCAAGCTCCTAGATCTCTGCGTGAATAGCCATTTCCTATAGCATCATTAACATTTACAAGGTCACTAGTTCTGTCATAGTGGCAATAGTGCATTGATAGCAGCAGGTGGGATGATTGTTTCCTGAATACTTGCATGATAAGCAGACCAGGATATTCAATCCATTTTGTCCAACTGCTCTTTCTTAAGCGCTGTCATCACCGTTTCAAGCCAATTTAGCTCTCCCATCTTTGCTGCTGTGAACACTTGGAAAGAAGTGGATCTTACAGAACTATCAACCATAGGTGCTATAAACTCCTTGGACTTGATAGAAGCTGGTAACACATTTGTGTATTTCACTGGTAGAGTAGTGGTAGACCGAGATAAGGAAGATGTAGGTGTCTTATTAATGAGCAGTAAATCACGGTTGTATCCTTCAAATTCATGAGATGGATGCTGAATAAGTCAAATACCAGTACCATGAAATGAACTTTTTGCTGTAGCAGAACTAGGATTATAGTCTATGTTGTCAACTGCTGCTGTAGTAAAAAGTTTGGAACGTAGCTTAATTAGGTGGGCATACAATTCCATTGATTATAAATTTATCACAGACCCCATTGCTTATGTCAGATGTCAATCTCAAAAGGCGATCATAAGAAACACATATACCCAAACTAAAGAACGTATCAATAAGATTTCGAGCTAGCAATGACTGTGGAACAACATTTCTTAGTGATTCTTCTGTAAATGACCCATCAAATAAGTACTTTTGTTTAAACTTTTCTCTTCTTACAACCTTTGCTGCTCGCACCAAATGCATTGCATCATGATCACTGTTATAATCATACTCACAGGCCTTCTGGAGAGCACCACTGATATCATCATCAAACGAAAGCATTACATTTCTACCCTGTGATGTTGCCCTGAGATTTGGTATCACAGAAAGCAGTCTTAGCTTCAGTCTTGATGTGTGAACACGTCCATCAACCTCAACACCTAACTGTTCCAAACGTGTCTTGTACATCTGTGCTAAATCAGATAGTTTAAAGAATGGTGCAATGCTTGTTTCTGTTTGAATATCTTCCACATATGCTACCAACTCTGCAAAAGCGATGTTATAAAAATCATCATGATGTTTGCCACTGCCAGTTGTACTGCTAGTTATTGCTCTGGCTCTGATGTTAAGCATCTGCTATGACACTTGGCTTCAAGGGCAACTTTAACCGACAAGCTTTATGCCAGCATGCCTGGTGTGGCCTCAATGCCATCTTCATCATTAAGCTGATTAATATCAATGCCCATTGGTATGTGTCCAAGAGACTGAAATTGCATCAGCTAATGATTTATAACCACTTCCAAAAGTTGGCCTCATTGATCTGGCTGGACATTCTAAAGCAGCCTTAGTATCTACCTGACACAGAACACAGAGCTTCCAATTTGTAATGCAAGGTCTCTTGGATGTAGGTATGGAAGTATTAATTAATGCATAACTTTTTGCCACGATACTACGTAGCTAACCAACACTAGCTAGAGATAATAAGCTGACTTACTAAAGAAACAGAGTACAGTAACTACATATATTAATGTATATATAACAAGTTTCACTTACCATGTGGCTACTAAAATTCTATTTAAGGGATAGACACCAATTGCTTTTCCATACAATGAAGAACACAAGCAGCTGGAAGCCATTAATCAAGCCATTAATCCATATCATGTTTATATAAAATGTTTATATCAAGTCAGGTGCAAGAATTGACTATAACTTTGGATCAGAATAAGATATAGGCATGATTCAAGCACCAGTGTAATCCTTAAAGAAAGAGCTTTAATTTGGTACCCCATTGAAGTATTTTTGAGTCAAATTTAGGAGACATAATGGAAGAAATGGGATTCTGTGTACATAAAATTGGCCCAAAAAGGTCACAAAGGTCAAATCTGCGATGGCTCTATATCTCAAAATACATTTCATGAGGTGTACAAACTATGTTCAAAGTTTCATGCTTTTATCACAAAGTGCACAATTTTTTGCTATGCTGCTCTACTATATTGCCAACATTGCCATATGGGGGTTTACAATAATTGATATTGCAGACATTTTCACATGTCAATAATATCGCATATGCAGAATATTGCAACATATCACAGTGCAGTACTGTAGGATTGAGTGAACAAAGCAATTATGCATCAACAAACAATAGAAATCAACGAATCCTTACTAAAAGACAATAATTTCATGTATAGTACACGTGTTGGATGATGCTGTGCTCCATTTACTATAGTAAAATATTCCAATGCAATATTAGCAATAATCGTATTGTCTTTTGTTACAATAATCTCAATGCACATTTTCAGTATCGCCCAACCCTAATCTGAAGGGATAGTGAAAATATTTTTACCAGCGCTTCAATCGCCTCTGATGCCAAGGTTTTCTCCCACCATTTTGAGTGAACATTTATAGCATCATTTTGTTTTTAATGTGTTTATTGTGATAGTAGAGCAGATAATTAAATGACTTATTTTGTGTAGCTGACATTTTAAAAGCAATCAGTAATGCTGGATTTGAGAAACCTTCACCAATTCAGGTACAACAGAACTGTATTGTCAGTAAATGATGTTTATTTTACTACAGAGTCAAGCTTGGCCAATTGCACTACAAGGTCACGATATGATTGGAATTGCACAGGTAATACTAAATGCATTCTTTTTCTGAATATGTACAATTTAATTATTTTTTATATTGCCTGTCATGATTTTCTATACCTACGTTATTAAAATGCAACTTATAACACAGGCAAGAGTGCTTTGCCTGATATATGTATGCGATGCCCGTGGGGACTCAAATGGCATATGACTATTATATTATGTGTGACCGGAGTTGCGAAAACCTTACCTAATGACACATGATTTTTGGCACAAATTTTGAATTTAAATGTCTCCAAACCTTGTTAATGGTATTTTTATTAGATCTTTGATATCAATAGATCTCTTGCAACATGTTTACTCAGCAAACTAAATTTAACAAATCAATGTTGGATGAAGCATCATGTAGTTATGCTCAAAAGAAGCGGAGAGTGTAAAATGTGCCATTAGGGAAGGTTTTTGCAAATCTAGTCACATAGTATTATGCAAGACATGATAGCAAATATGTTACACTTCTCGCAATCTTAAAATCTACATTACTTTGAGAATGTATCAATCTCATCATATAATTATTTTAATGGGTACTGGACTACTGGTAGTGATTGTAGGTACGTATGCTGCTCTCCACAATAATGGCTTGAGCTTGGGTGGTGGCTATGAATCTATGATTGTGAGCTATTTGGTAAAGGTACTGTACAAGTCTTATAATGGGCAAAAATTGCTTGAAATCACCTCAATAGGTGCAGTAGTCACACAGTAAATAAATTATTTTTATCATGTGATAAACTCACCGCAAATTTCTTTGGCAGAGATTGGTTTGTGAACTTTAATAGATAACCATTTTAGACTAATAACATGGTTTATTGTGCAACTGATTACATTTAGTAATCTAAAAGCCACAATTGATGTCACACTCATGTGCTTACATAAAGAGCAATAGTTTTACCTGTTGCATCAAAGCATTGTAACAATTAATTTTGTGAGATCACTTAATTAGATAATGTACACATTGATAAAACTACGTGTTGATTATAGTAGTATACATATTCTGTTGTATGTATCAAGACTCACGATAGTGAGTCGCGAGGCCAAGAAGAAGCACAGCAACGCGACCACTGAGTGAGTTATTTACACGTAGCACTGCTCTGAAACTCGCAAACGCTCTAGCTAAGCCGCCATTAAAGCTATCGCTTAGTTATTACCGACCCACAACGTTCTTACTATATAGAATCAGTAAACCGAGAATGGAGGAAATAGGCGCCACCATTACTAAGTACCAGCCATTGCGAGTTTTATGGCGCCCGTTGTGCGACTACGCACGACGAACCATCCTTTCCCGCCCAATTCGCCCGTTTACTAGACAATTAGTACCTTCATTGTTTGAAGAATCAATATCCCGAACTTCGTAGAAATCTATTCAGCCATTCTTCTGATACAGCCTTATAAATGCCTTCCTGTGACCACAAAAATTTTTACACAGCAGTCGTTTTTTTTTCTTTCTTTCTTTCTTCATCGCACACTTTTTTCGTGGGCTTCCGGAAGCTTTCGTGAACCCCGGAAGTTTTTTTCAAACTCCCTTTTTATACATTCACTTGTTTGTCTAATAGCTCACTCATTTCTTCATGGATTTCAACCAAATTTGTATCAGCACTTCTCCTATGTATGCTCTACCTGTCATACTATTATCAGTCTGAAGTAAACACTTGAATGTATTTGAGAAGGACTATTACACTGCAGGTTGATAGTTGTCATAACTTGGACCCCCTTCGAATGATTTACATAAACTTTCAGATACACAATCTATATTGATGTATCACTCTGTAGTGAAAGTTAAAAAAAAATCTCGAGCTTGAGTTTTTCAAAATTAAGCTTCAAAGTTTAATTTGCAATATTGTGTGCTAGGCAAGTACAAGTTATGCCCATGCAGTACTTCTCTGCTGCTTGCTAGTAATAACATCTGTTTATACTTCCAAAAAAGTAGTGATATGCTAAACAAAAACACCCTGGGTGTAAAAAAAGTGCAAGGCCAATCAGAAGCAGCATTGCAAATAGGTATGTACGACCAAAAACGTTGATATCAGTTGAGGCCAAGAAATTACTTATCAAAAATCTACTTGAATGACATAATAGTTTATAGCATATTGTCACAACTATGATTGACTTTGTCACTTGGCCACCTTTTTCACACCATCATTATTAATAAAGGTGGCCAAGTGACAAAGTCAATCATAGTTGTGACAATATGCTATAAACTATTATGTCATTCAAGTAGATTTTTGATAAGTAATTTCTTGGCCTCAACTGATATCAACGTTTTTGGTCGTACATACCTATTTGCAATGCTGCTTCTGATTGGCCTCGCACTTTTTTTACACCCAGGGTGTTTTTGTTTAGCATAAATAATACTCGTGACACAAAGCAAACCCTTCCTAAGCAAACAATTACTTAGGAAGATTCTTCTGATAGTTTACCTTGTGTGAATAAAGCATATTGGCACTCAACATTGCTACAAATCGAGGTATCTGCAGGGATTTAAAGGATAATATGATTATTATATATGGCCATATTGTTGAACAACAAAATGCGACTACAGTAGTATGAACACTTTTCTGTTTGTGATAATTGGTTAAACTGATGGGCTTCACCCTGGCTGGTCCTTTGGTGGTTTAGTTAATTGATTCAAATCTTTTAAGTATGATAACAGTCTGGCACATAAACTAAATGATTTGCAGATGTTAAGCACTGACCTAGTTCCAATTTTTACCAGCTATGGATATGGAAAGACTCTATAGAACACCAGATATTGAATGTTTGAGTGGCATGGCCCACCCAAATGAAAATAATAGCACTACAACGGCACTAACAATTCAATACAACAGCAGAACAATTCTCTCATCTAAAAATTAAACAAAAAGTATGTAAAAGTATTTATTCAAATATGTACAGTTTCATTTTGATATCCCATTTGGTTGGTACAATACAGGGTTTCTTTCAGGGGGGGCGAGGGGAGCATTCGCCCCCATGGCTTTGGCTTGCCCCCCTTGGGAATTTTGTTCTGACAGTGAATCAATTCAAGTGTTTTAAATCTCTCCTTTAGTAGCGCCCATGTTCTCCATGCCATAATGATGTTTATAATTAGCGATGACCCTTGATTTCAGTTATTTTGGCTCTACAATATAAAATATTTTGACTCTGAAATGCCCTCAGATTCAATCTCAGAGCATCTATTTTTCAAAATTTTTCTGGGGGGGGCATGCCCCCAGACCCCCTAGCATTAGCATGCTACACATGCTGATTGTGCTTCGCACAATAACACATACAATCACTTAGCTTGTTATACAATAAGGCCCCACTTTAACTATTTGCTCCTGATCACTGGATTTCCTAGTTTGCTTCCAGGAAGATCATACCACATTGCCCCCCCCCCCCCCCCCCCCCCAGTATCCCATTATACCTCTTTTTGACCCCCCTTGGCTAAAATCCTGAAAGAAACCCTGCAATAGGCTATTAAGGATTACTGAAAGGTTCCACAATTCAAAATGTAGGAAAAAATTGAAGAGGAGGCATTGAAATATCCTTGATGCAGCCCTTGTGAATGAGATTCCACATCACTAAATTCTATTCTCAGTGTACACTTCTTCACAAATACTCTAATTGAGTAGTTGTATTACCGTATAGCACGAAACTTTGGTGAGGCTTAAACTTTGTCAAATTTGGCAAAATGATCTTGATTCGCCAAATTTAGCCCTCTAAATATTTTCAAGTCTACGTTTTTTGTTGAGCATTTATAAGAAGTATTGATTTTGAAGTAGCTACTTTCAATGAGACACGGACGATACTACTGAAAATTACTAGCCTAGCATAGCAGACCCCAAACTAGAAAATTACCTGATCCACAAGAAATTCTTTTTGGAGTATACTCAACATAAAGGTAATGATTTCACCACCAGTTTCTTTCTGTATGGCAACTGCTGTAGGATCATGATGGTTTCCTATTTCTCTTGCACAGCTTAGTAGCTAGTCTCGCGTGGTCAGACCACAATTTTTTAAAAGGTGTTATTGCTTGCAGTATCATGAACCACAGTAGTGGTTCATAATAGGGATCCAACGAAAAATTATAAAACACTCTAATTGAACACACGCCAAACCGTCTTTAAAGCTTTTTTGAAAAAACTCGTCCAGATCCTCTTTTAATACTCCTAAGACTATTGCCAAAGTATAAAAAGCCTAGGCATAGGCTATCCATATTTTTTACGTTGCTGAAAATACCCTCAATTCTCCATCTTCTTCTTTCTTCTTGTTTCGCCTACATGAAGAAAAAAATTAAAATGAAAACCATGGGATATGTTTAAAACGTCTTTACCCAGGTCTGTGTTATGTTTAAAAGTTCATTTTCTAAAGCGACTGAAATATATGAACAAAAACATCTGCTCTAAAGATCAAGAAGCCGTAGAAATGCACAGAAGGCTTTATGCAAAAACCACGTTAAGATTATTAACGAATCTTGTTCACATCATTTTATCTTAACTGAGCTGCTTGTTTCAGCCATTTGTGTAACTTTGTATTTTCATCGCTACAAAAAAAACTACTAAGTCCTGTATTTTCTGTGACATTCCTAAAACAAAGTTTTCCGAGATGAAGTGCTTTAATTAGAATACATCACGTGTTTCAGTTGCAATTTGCTTGAAAGACATCTGAATACTTAGCGATGCCAAATCAACGCAATGGAGGATATTTTAAATTGTTTATATTCATAGGCCTAGTTAGTACATTCATTCATTTATTTAGTCACATCTACTACTGCTACATATTTACATGGTTCATTGACAAAGGTAATTATATATAATGAATTCCATAGACTATCATATTAAATAGAAAACTCTAATAGAGCATACAAAAGTAACTATATATTGTGCAATGATTTAAGACTATGGATTTAAGATTATAAGTAACACATAGCTAGCTACCTGTCCAGCAATAAACATGAAAAAACTAAAGAAATGAGTAAATTAAAAAAATTGTTAATTTCAAAAATGAATAGGGATCCTGAAAAAAGCTATAAACAAGATGAGAAATTTGCAATTCTGTTATATCCCTATTTTGACTGTTGTAAATGATACATTGCTAGAGCGTACCACAGGATCTCAAATATAATAGAATCATAAGTTTCTCATCTTGTTTAGGTACTTTTTCAGGATCCCTATTCTTTTTTGAAATCAACAATTTTTACTCGTACAGTAAAAGCGTTATGGGCACTTATACTGCAAGCGATAAAGCATTAACGCACTAGGCCTGTAACAATAGTGGTCTGGCCATGCGAGACTAGCAGCTTAGCTCTTCACCTAGAACTGGTTTTCCCACAGTTTTATATTTGTGATAACTACGAACAATAGATTCAACTAAGTAAACGCTATTGTTATCTTGTTATGTGCGTGATTTCAACATTAAATATAATTGTGAAGGCGTGTTGATTTGCCAAACTTTTACCCTCCAAATGTTCAGTGACTGAAAACTCGCCAAAGTTTAGCCCCACCAAAGTTTCGTGCTATACGGTATAGCATACACATGTAGTTTTATGTAATGCGCATACATTTATGTTTTATAGACTGGTACAGGAAAAACACTTGCCTTCTTGTTACCAGCAATAATTCACATTGATGGACAAATCATGTAAGAGATATTGCACCGTATAACAAGTAGTATTTGATATTGTGATAGTCCTCGGCATGAGAGAGGAGGGCCTACTGTGCTGGTGTTATCACCAACACGTGAGCTAGCCCTTCAGATTGAGAATGAAGTCAATAAATACCCATTTAAAGACATGAAAAGGTAATTTACTAGGGTAGTATGTATACAATCATATGTTTCCCCTACAGTGTATGTATATATGGAGGTGGTGACAGAAGGGGACAAATAATTTCTGTTAAAAAAGGAGTAGATATTGTAATAGGTTAGCTTTCTGAACTCAGCATTGTATGTGTGCACTGGTATTTGGCTGGTAGACATGTATAGTGATTAGTGGTATGGCATGGTCATACACTCTCTACATAATACATACAAGAGTCTCCAGTACCTAAACAATTTGTCACTTTAATAAGTAACATTTGGCTATCTGGTAATGAAACATTTCCTCTTGAATGAGTAGTCACACAAATATTCACTACTCATAGTGATACTACTCACTGTATATACTACTGTTATACTGCTGTATTTGTTCACGTCACGTCGATAACTCTGTCGTATCTGCATGGATTGACTCTGGACTTGGTTTATAGTTAGTTTTGGTCTTAAGCTACTCAGAGTTTGTGTTTATTAACTTCTAAGTGCTGTAGTCGATCGATCCGAATGCGTAATGCATAGGTCATTTTTGCCATCGTTTTCAGTTGCATTAAATTTTTAAAATCAGTGTAGATTTGCTTGAACGTTATCTACGATAGCAGGCTATAGCTCAAACGCACCAGCATTCAGTGAATAATAAAATAATCCAAACTGGAAGCCAATATTATAGACAATATGATTGCAGAGTTATGGCCATTTTTCTACAGGCATGCAAGGAGACTAAATTGCGTTCACATTTAATGTTGGCAAGTGCCATAATTACCCAGCGCAGCATATGTACTGCAACTGGAATAGCCAGAAAGTCACTTACTTTGAATGTCTAAAGCCTCAGTAGCAGTAGGCCTGTACAAGATAGCTAAACGTTGTTACTCGATCAGTGGGCATGTCCGTTGACTTCGAAATCGCATTGATGGCTCCATCTTCTGAGTGAAATCGGCACGAGCAGGAATGAAGTTTGTCTGCACCAGCGCTATATAGCTAGCATTATATATACAGCATATTAACTCAGTTGGCCAAACTGGTACAGTCTACCACAAGATGTTAATTAAACAAAGAAACCTCAGCGTAAACAGACCAGCCCTAGGGGCTATACAATGTTACAAGGTATTATAAGTAAACAATGCTAGCTATGTGGTAACTAGACAGACATAGCCAACAGGCATAAGGACTAGCTTAGGTATACTAGCTAGGTATAGCAGCAGGGCTGAGAAGACTATAGGTAGACATACAACTGAGACTAGAGAAACATGCATGTGTAGCTACTTAGGAGACTAGCTATACACATACGTATATAGGAGACTGTATGCATATAGTAGACTATGTATGTATGCTTCGGTTTAAGAAACTAAAATGATAAGCTCAAGATACTAAGTAGCTATAGGCCAGGCAGGCTAAGCAGACACAAGATGCTAAGTATGCAACTACATACATAGGCATAGGAAACCAGGTAGCTAGCCATAGGAGACCAGGTAGCTAGGTGTAGGAGACTATATAGGAGGTATATAGGCGTAAAAGACTTAGGCATTGGAGACTAGGTAGGTGTTATTAGTTAACAATGCTGGCTATGTGGTAACTAGACAGACAAACATAAGAGACTATACCTTATAGCTAGGTAGACCGGTTCTAAATTTTAACATTTAAAATATGTTTATCTATTTAATGCCCAACATTGTATGAATATATCTTTAAATTTTAGATGAACCATGGTGGTACATGTATCTTTCAACTACTTTGTCTACTTATTTCAAACTTAAAATTGTAATTTACGTATAAGCATGTAAATTGGTGCAATAAGTATCAATTGTGTAGGCGTTCAAACATTCGAACATTTGGTAGCTATTGAAAATCAAAGAATGTTCGAAAGTTGGAATTTCACATTTGTTTGCTCCCTACTAGGTAGCAGTGCTGAGAAGACTAGGTAGACATACAACTGGGACTAGACAAACCTGCAAATGTAGGAGACTAGCTATACACATAGGAGACTGGCATGCATGCATGGCTAACTATGTAGCTAGAAGACACTAAGTATAGGCCAGGCAGGCTAGGTAGACCAGAGACACAAGATGCTATAGGTATAAGTATGCTGCACATCCGTTTATAATCACGTGACCGTGTCGAGCATTATACCGTAATTTATATTGCGTTTCTAATTCATGCGTAAGCTTTATTATCTATGCACACACACACACATACATACACACACAAAAGCAATTTCAAGAAGCCAGGCGTGCACCTCACTGGTTTAAAATTTTGATGAAAGGAAGCTGCATCAATAATTTGCTGGCTGTAGATGCACAAACCAGTGCCATAAAGCTTACAATCCCTCCATCTTTGATCTATGATAACTAAACGACAGGTAATATGGCTAGCTTGACTACAACGTTTGCAAGTGATACACATTCAGTGGTCATGTACTGCTGCTTCTTCTTGGTCTTGTGACTCACTATTTTAGTCTTGGTATTCTTGTAGCCACTCCAGGGAGGTTAAATGATCTTCTTATGAATGGGATATTACAGGTCAAGAGTGTCAGTTACTTGGTTAGTGAACCTCATCACAATTAATAGCTCAATTTTTGTGATATTATAGGTGTTAGATGAGGCTGATCGAATGTTGGACATGGGCTTTGAGCCACAAATCATGAAAATCCTCCTTGACATTCGTCCAGATAGACAAACTTTAATGACAAGGTACATAGGTAGGTTGTAAATACAGTAGTGTAAACTATTATAATATACTGTAGTGCCACATGGCCACCGGATGTTAGGAGACTGGCACAATCTTATATGAAAAATCCATTTCAAGTGAATGTTGGTTCACTGGATCTTCAGGTTCGTAAACTTGTATGACTACACATGTGCATGCATAATATGTGTATTGGTGTTATTGTAACAGGCTTGTCATAGTGTGACACAGATTATAGAGCTGGTTGATGAAGCTGAGAAGAAACCCTTGGTATATACTTACTATTTGTATCTCACATGTATGTACATATGTGTGTCTATGTTATGTTATGCACACACACATACATACAATTGTATATGTGTATGGTATATAAGTAAAAGACCTAGACAACACTTTCAGACTAATTGAAAGCTGTTAAAGCTGATATTGATCTTTCACAGGTCATTTTCTTACTCATTTCAGTATATGACCAAGCAACTTCCAATTTAGTAGTAAAGGGGAAGGCAATAATAGTCTGTAATAATGGTCCTACTTTGAATAAATGACCAACCAACTTCCAACCCTTATGTTGAACACCAACAAAGGCATTTCAAAGTCAAACATACCGTATAGTAAAAAACTTTGGCGGTAAAAAGTTTGACAAATTTGGCGAATCACAGCCAATTCGCCAAAGTTATTCCTGCCAATGTTCACGATGAAGCACGTGATCATACAATTTGTGTCACGGAACATACGCGTATGTTAAATATCTACAGTACGTAGCTATAAGGTACCTTATGAAATAGAGCATCAGCTTTTGAATGATGACTTATACAATTATTAATGCAACTCTGAGTGGTTGAATCCCATCAAACAATCACTAAATATACACGCACGCAAAACAATACTTTTACGCGCTTGTGTATGGCATTAATTGTAGGTGCTTGTCTCACTTGATGGTATAGGCTAGTAGCACTTGGTTAGGGTAATCTACGTAGCTGGAGTAACTTCATTTCAAGGTATTGCGCTGGTTCACCAATTAATAATTTACTCTCGAGCGCTCGCTATGGGCTCAATAAGAATTTCAATAGTTTACGGAGTGCATAGTTATCATGCACTAAAATATGCAGGTAAGCCTTGGATTCGCCAAAGTTTTTTCGCCAATGTTTCGAAAGTACTATTTTGCCAAACTTTGTTACCGCCAAAGTTTTTACTATATGGTATACAGTTAAATAAATGTAATGGCTACAGACTAAGCCTTTTCATTATAATAAGTTCCATCTACTCGCCCATTACAATCAATTGGCATGTGTACAAGTTGATGTATATACCATGAGCAACTAGACCTTTGGAAATAAACATCTGGTTGTGATTAAAAGCCTTCCTTGTTTAAATGCCAGGTCTGAGATGTTTGGAAAAAAATAAACACCTGGGCTTTATTCAAGAAAATATTGTGGTGCATTACTTACATATGTGTGGTATATTGTGCCTGTAACTTGGAATTTTTAAATGTGTTGGCAAAATGTTTATGTGTGATATTTAATCTCACTAGTGAGTAAACAAATGTCATTCTTGTAAGCTTCAATATCTTGACGAATGTTTTTATAATACGGCTTGCTTACTTTTGTCCCAGATATGTGCCATAATTTATGAATTATGAATTTACTTGAATTTAGCATATAAAATATTTATTGGTATTTTTGTGGTCCTGACCCCTTACATGTGTAGGCTTGAGCAAACACTTAAAACTGTTGGCTGCACAAGACATTACATATCCAATATATATTAATGTATGCAGTAAATCAACTAAACGTGCACTGGAGGGACTACTTTGATGATCGATCACGATTAGTCAAACATGCGCTAAAAGTAGTTGGTATCATTGGAGGCTAATGCTAGCTCACGCAAGCTCATGCAGCACCACCTGTTTCCAACCACTGCTTTAATAAATAACAGCAAAAAATCATGCATGTGTTACCATGGAGCTGAGCTGTATCATATTTGAATTACTTTGTGTGCTCTTTTAGTTTAGTTCTAGGTTTTGAGCCAAATTTTCAAAAGATTTTAACACTAAGTTCTAAAATTTAAAATTACTTTATGTTTTAGTCTTAGAACCAAAAGCCTCTATCCCAGTAGTTTTGTAATACTTTGATTGTTATGGTAACAATACTATTTATGAGAACAAATTGCTAGTACATTATTATAGGTAAGGATAGTTGATGAGTATCTTTCACCTGGTATCATATAACAAGTTTTTATTGAGAAAAAATTTGCGAATCTTGCTCCCAGAATAACTATTTGCGATTTTTGGATACCATATCCACAAATATCTGCTAGTTTTAAATGTGGTATGTTCTACATCAGCTTATACTACAGCAATTCCTTTTGATCTGAGGTGTGAAAGCATTACATACATACACTATGTAAAAACTACTCTTGCATTACTTACATGCTGTGTATGTATGTAAATGTAGATGTATGCTTGTACATTATACAGTGTTTTGTGTATGTACCTTTGTTTACATCACTGTAGACAGTAGAATTTATACTTGGTCTGACTGCTGAAGATAAGGCTTTGATTTTTTGCAGTAGGAAAGTCAAGTATGGATTAATCATATTACGTACGTACGTACTTACATGTTTTAAAATCCCTTTACTTTCTATTAGAGCTGATGATTTGGCATCAGATCTAATTCTTGAAGGATTTCAAGTACAAAGCATTCATGGCGATCGGTAAGCTAGTGTGTTCACTACTGCTAACACATATTTACTGGTAGGGTACAAGAAGACAGAGAACAAGCATTAGATGATTTTAGATCAGGTATAGTCATTGCTGTAATACGTATGTTATGCTATCAGTCAAAATCAACTTGAGTAGATGCATATATAGTATTAGTCAATATTAAATACCATGTAGTCCAAGATTTTTGTGGAATGAAATTTTTGTGAATTCTATGAGTAAAATTACCTTCATGAAAATATATTTATGAATACTGTACTTAACTATATACTGGAATATTTAAAAATTAAAAATTTAAAAGGGTGAGTAGGGATCACTCTTGCAATGCTAGCTAAAAAAAGTAAGGAAACAAGGGAAAAGATTTTCAAGTGGCATGAGAGAACACTAAAGATTCTAGCATGAGATAATTTATAAAAGTTTAATCCCTACATTTGGCTTACTCTTAATACTGATGAGCCAAATGTAGGGATTAAACTTTTATAAATTATCTCATGCTAGAATCTTTAGTGTTCTCTCATGCCACTTGAAAATCTTTTCCCTTGTTTCCTTACTTTTTTTGGCTAGCATTGCAAGAGTAATCCCTACTCACCCTTTTAAATTTTTAATTTTTAAATATTCTAGTTTGTTTGCTTTTTATAGCATACTTGCAAAAGTAATCACCTTCCAGGCGCCAAAACATTACTTAATTGTTTTTACAGGCGCATGTTAACAACAGCGTAAACATGGTGGAGCAGCTGCATTGTAGTGAAATACATTAGAAAAACACAAAAATATGTTGTTTAAGTTATATATTGGCACATACCTTAGGCCGAGTTATTTTAACGATACACTAATTTTAGCGATTTTTGTAAGCATGGATTTAGCGCTATCAATTTTAGCGATTTCACAAAAATTATTCACTATTTAAACAATAGCTAATTATAATTTTATATTTTAACGCGTATAAAATTTAGCGTTTGTGAGGGCACTTGCTTGGCCTAAGGTACTCTATATAGTTCATGATGTAATAAAGTACACGCCAAACATCGCACATCTGTTCATAGTATTTAACGGAGGGCGCATTACTAATTATGTCATGTGTGTAAGTGGCTGTTTTGGTGACGTAAAAGCAGAAGGTGCAAGTTTATCGACACCTTTCATAATTTTCTTGCCTTTCTACAAGCTAAACGAAGAAAAAGGAAGATAGTGAGGGATGAAAAGAAACAGTAAGGCGCAGTGGATGAATCTTCAGCGGAACAGCAGTTTCGTAAATCGGACGCGATTTCCTTTGTTGTGTGAGAAATCTGGAGCCATACTCCTAGTGCTAGTGGGTCTTACGGCAGGCAGGTAGGCGGCAGGCAGGCCGGCAGTCAGACGAAATTCTGGTAGATTTCAAAATTTTCAAATCTCTCTACTGATCGTATTGTTAGGTTTTTCACGGAGTTTAACGAAGGTACAGTTTTGTTATAGTGGTACAAACGGATTTCAGTCAGTTTTTTCGTGAAAAGTATATTGTGAGGCGAGTTATGGAGGTGCGTGAAAGTTGGACGCCATGTTTTTTCGTGTCGATCCCTACTGTTAAGTACTACCGTACTTAATGATATATCAGGCCTTCATCTAGGAAATGACTCAAGGGGAGGGAAAATTATGGTCTTATGAGAGTAAGTGGGGCGGTGATAGTGTAAAAGATCCATGTGTGTAAGCACACAGCATCTAGGGGGGCTTGGGGGCATGCCCCCCAGGAAATTTTTGTATTTTAGACTCTCTCAGATTGCTTCTGGTGCATTCTCAGGTACCCGAGAATGACCAGAAGTAATCTCAGGTTATTACTGTTTCTGATGCATTCTCAGGTACAGTTCTGAGCTACTGTACCTGCCAAAATGCACACCATAAGCAATAATAATCATTCTATAGATTATGCTGATCAGTCACTTGACTGGTGTTAAGTGCTGACATCATGAATGAGACTTTATTTAAACTATTGCTTAAAATATAAGGAGTTTGTCAAGGGGGGCGCTGCTCCCCCTAAATGAAGCCCTGTATACCATTACAAACATTTATGAACTAATTTTAGGGTTTTTGCTGGATTTTCATTCCACAATGTTCGGACTATGTGGTAGCTAGTGTACATTGGCAATTTGGCATGGCCATGCATATACTCTCACTTGATTTATTGGTTTGTGGTACAACTACTATTCCTACTATGATTATTATATTGCATGTAATTATACAGTTGGCTCCATTATGAGTAGCTTAACCTATAGCTAGGTTATAACTTAAAACATACTGTATAGCGCAATTATGTGGCGGGGGAAAATATTGGCGAATTTGGCAAATCGACTGCCATTCGCCAATATTTTATCGATCAATACTTTCTTACCAACTTAGTATCTTTACTCTTAATCCAAAATCGCCAAATATTTCCCCACCAATCCTTGGAGATAAGCTTATTCGCCAATATTTCCCCTGCTGCATAATTGCGCTGTATGGTACATAGTTTGTCTGAATTTTTCAGTTTATCTGGCCATTTTGAAATTTTCATATGTTAAATAAAGATCCCTTTACTTATACATGTAGCATTGTCATAGTCTTAAATACATAAATGCAACTATCAGCAAAACAAAGGCAAAGTCTTACACTAAATGCTAAAATTTTGGATAAAAATTGAAAGATATCTACCACTATAATCCCTAATGTGTATTACATGGATCAACCTTTAATATAGATGAGACTTTGCAATTGTATGCAGTATGGGATGGTAGTGAATTTGTGTATGAGGCCACATAGAAAACGTCCCAGTATTTACAAAACCTCCTTCATTGCATACAAAATTATTGTCTTCATGCATATAACACAATATCTTGTTATTATGTACGTGCAACTTTGCAGGTCGAGTATCAATTTTAATAGCGACAGATGTGGCATCCAGAGGACTGGACATCAAAGATGTTACGTAAGTGTAGATGTGTACTAGTAAGAGTACAAACCACTAAGCAAATACATTTGTACCTCCCAGCTACGTACATTACAAACAACTCGTATATCATTGTCAAAGGTTTACTGCTTTGCTTTTACTGAGGCTTGTACATGTAGGTGTTATTTAAATGGCCTGGTTAGTATGGACAGGCAGTGACAGTGAGTCACCCCTATCAGTTTGGATTTCTTCCTGACACTTTGTGGCTCCCCACCACCCTATCCTTCACCCATTGTATGTGGTATTAGCTACACTGAAACTACATAAAATGGCAGGAAAGTTTTTTGTACCTTATTGCTGAGTCCATCTGATCCCTAACATATCTTGAATAGCTACAGATTAGTGAAAAGTCTCAATCAGATATCTAGTCACATTAGTGTTCTTTTTCCTTTAGTTATGTAGTTAACTATGACTTCCCTAATCACATTGAAGATTATGTACATCGTGTAGGAAGAACTGGTCGAGCAGGGTAAGATAATCTGTAGTAGATACAGTACTAGTGAATTTGTGGATATTACTGTATACAGGAAAAAGGGAAAAGCTTTGTCTTTTTTTACACGGGACAACTGGCGTTGGGCTGGCGAATTGATTAAGATTCTTGTTGAAGCTCAACAGGTAGAGTAATTTATCAACTGTTGTTTCATTGTAAATGCTGACAAGAGAATGGACGTGACTAAAATGCAAAATGAAATGGAACAGATTCGCTAATGAACTGAGTTAAATTCTTTGAAAAGCTTCATTTTACCAATGTGGCCAAAACATTAACAATGAAAATTATTAAAGGCAGGTGCATCAACAACTTTGTCACATGTGCAAGCGGCTGACTTTGTGTAACATAATTAGAAGGCACAAATTTATCAACACCTTCTTTTGTGGTTTTCTTGCCTTTCAAGAGAGATAAAAAGAAGATAATGAAAGATAAAAAGAAACACCATGGTGCACTCAATGCTCTGAAATGGTTGTTAATTATATTTTGACTTATGGTGTTGAGACAGTCACAGTTACAAGGACATTATATAGTGAGGGAAAATGTTTACATGCTTTGTTGATTTTTGAATAACCACAAAATTTTAACCTCAAAACTTGTCTCCTGCAGTACAATTCATATTATTGTGCTTCAAAATTACGTATATCCACAAAACTGCTAACTTGTATAATTGCATGAAATATTTCAGTCAAAATTTGAGGCTTGTATTGTAACTTACTTTTATAGGAGGTGCCTGATGAATTGGTAGCAATGGCAGAAAGGTTCGAACAGCATCAGGAGAGACGTAGCATGGATAGTCATCGTGGTAGGGGTAGAGGAAGAAAGCCATGGTGACAACATGTATATATAAGAGCCAATGTTTTATCAATTTAGCCCATATCTTATCACCAAACTAAATTATTATCATGCTTCACTTATGTATATGGTGACAGTAATAATTATATGAATGAACTGTGAAGTACAGTATGGGCTGTGGACAGGGCAATTTTCATGAAGATAGTGTATGATTTATATCACATGAAGATTTATTAACAAGGGTGTATAAATCATTGTTGTCAATAAATAGTTTAAATCGTACATCAGCACAAAATTGAAATCTTTGATAAGAGACAGATGCACAACAAAATAGTGCTACCAGTATATAGCTGAGTTAAGCCAACCAGATTATTGTGAGGAGGATAGTCGATGTTTTGAAAGACACCCATGTATTGCCCTGTTTAATACTTGGTCACGTAGTTTATATAAATAATTTATGATGCCAGAAAGTTTTATGTAAATTTGTTAGTGGTAGCTAGCAGCCTCACAATATTATTACTGACCCTGGCAAAATACCCAGTAGTCAGTATATTGTGAAGGTATAATTATAATCTTGGCTCCACAGACAGTGTACTAGCTGGATTGTAAAACAGGAATTTCAACATTTTCAAAGTTCCTTTCCTTTCCAAACTCTTGTATTCAGACCCAAGCCAAGAAATTGCATAACTAAAGAAATGATAGAAGACCTTCATGCAAGTGCAGAATTTTCAAATTCAAATGTTAACCTGCCACACTAATCACTACTACACATTTGCAAGAAGGAAACAGAGCCAACTACCATTGAAAGAAACTAGCTCTAAAAGCCAACAACAAATTTAACATCTCTGGGTATGGCCATTTCAAATCATTTGGCTGAGCACAAAACACTGTATTAACAGTTTGACTGCATGACTTTAATAATACAACACATGCATTTTTACACACATATAATCCATGTAAACCAATGGTATTTATATCGAGCTGTTGACCAAACAACGAAAGAACCTAGCTACATACTATTTAAAGAAAGGTGATCTGTATTAAGGAACCCTAAAAATACAATTATTATTATTATGATTATCTACTTTTATCAGTTGGGCACTGAGTCATACCAGAAAATTCTGGTGGGGTAAAACTTTGGCAAATTTAGACAAGAGGAATTTGGGTGAGGAAAACTGATCTTTGCCAAATGCTAAATACATACCTGAATTGATGTAAATCAGTACACCTTACAGCCTTACAGTGCTGTAAAATGACAATAATCTATGCCGGCCGATTGAATGCTGGAGGTGAAGCTATAAATCAATCATGTTCAAGCAGTACCATTAGCGACAGGACATTATCCACAACACGGATATAATATTTTGGTAATATACGGCAGATAATGCACATCACCATGCTTTGCAACGGTATTCTCAATTGTCATAACTGTCTCTACAGTCACTGCTGTCTCCACTGTCACTGTTGTCTCGACTGTCTCTACTGTCACTGCTGTCTCAACTGTCACCGCTGCCTCAACTGTCACTGCTGTCTCAACCGGCTGTCTCTACTGTCATTACCATCTCAACTGTCACTGTTGTCTCCACTGTCACTGCTGTCTCTACTGTCATTACTATCTCAACTGTCTCCACTGTCACTGCTGTCTCTACTGTCACTGCTGTCTCCACTGTCACTACTGTCTCAACTGTCACCGCTGCCTCAACTGTCACTGCTGTCTCTACTGTCATTACTATCTCAACTGTCACTGTTGTCTCCACTGTCACTGCTGTCTCCACTGTCACTACTGTCTCAACTGCCTCAACTGTCACTACTACCTCAACTGTCTCTACTGCCTCAACTGTCACTACTGTCTCAACTGTCACTGCTGTCTCAACTGTCACTACTGTCTCAACTGTCACTACTGTCTCAACTGTCACCACTGTCTCAACTGTCACTACTACCTCAACTGCCTCAACTGTCACTGCTGTCTCAACTGTCACTACTACCTCAACTGTCTCTACTGCCTCAACTGTCACTGCTGTCTCAACTGTCACTACTGTCTCAACTGTCACCACTGTCTCAACTGTCACTACTACCTCAACTGTCACTACTGCCTCAACTGTCACCACTGTCTCAACTGTCACTACTGCCTCAACTGTCACTACTGCCTCAACTGTCACTACTGTCTCAACTGTCACTGCTGTCTCAACTGTCACTACTACCTCAACTGTCTCTACTGCCTCAACTGTCACTACTGCCTCAACTGTCACTACTGCCTCAACTGTCACTACTACCTCAACTGTCACTACTGTCTCAACTGCCTCAACTGTCACTACTGCCTCAACTGTCACTACTACCTCAACTGTCACCACTGTCTCAACTGCCTCAACTGTCACTGCTGTCTCAACTGTCATTGCAGTCTCAACTGTCATTACAGTCTCAACTGTCATTGCTGTCACTGTTGTCTCTGCTGTATTGGGGTGTTTCTGGCAAGATGCATGGGTATGACTACTGTGTGGATGAATTGTGTGTATGCATGTGCTTAGAGCCGGCATTCTAGTGGAAAATTTTGAAGCCACCTATGTGTACACTCAGACATGAGACTATATATGGACACCCCATTTCTACAGTGATCAATGACAGATGCATGTGTTTCACATAAGCGTTTATCCCTTGAAATATATGGTCAATAGTATTAATAGTTAAAATAGTCTTGAAAATGTAGTTATATAGCTGTTTCAACCAATTGAATAAACATATTTGGCTCTTACAATGTACATAATGTACATACACCTAGATTACAGGATCGATTAATTGCAAGTAGCTACATACATGTAATTGCACATGTGTATATAGCTACCTCTCTCACAATTAACATCCACATGTGCTGCCAAGAAGTGTAAGTATAATACTTTAATTGCAAAGGCAGCTCACGTATAGCTTGCAATTGGTTCACACATTCATATGCATCCTCCATTAAAAGTCAATGATTAACACAGACAATAATTTACTTATTTAATGTAGTACACCTAAGAAAAAGTAAACTTACCAGTTTTTGATTAGCTAGTCATTATTTCAAGATCCATTTTTGACAATTTATATAGAACTTCTATAAAATATTAATTATTTGAGAAGCGTTTATTCATAATAAAGTGTCTAGTGGTACAAAAGTCTTTAGAATTATACACCTGAGAAGTTCAGATATCATAGGCATATTATAATATAACTATACAAGATTTTTGCAGCAACATGTTGCCTATTGTGTAGCCGGTGTTGTTCTAGTACCACAAAACCATTTTAGCTAGTTTTAGTACTTTAAATTGAAATTATTTTAGTTAGTATTAGCTCTAGTATTCCAATTTATCCATACTTGTAGTTCCAGTAAATAGTTTTAGTTAGTATTAGTTCCACAATGTCAACGGACTTAAGTGTTTTAGTGAGAATAACATTCAATATCCTTAGATTTTTTCTCTTGGGTAACAATAAAATCTACTTATTTAGCTAGGATTAATTAACATCACTACAATATGAAGGTGTTAATGACAGCCTCAACTATTTCAAAGTACTTTAGTTTTGGCACCAAACCTTAGTTTAGTTCTAGTTTTGAACCAAAATTTCAAAAAGTTTTAGTTTTTGAACCAAAAGTTCAAAAACTTTTAGTTTAGTTTTAGTTTATTCTTTTAGTTTAGTTTTAGTTTTGGAACCAAAAAAGCAATAAATTTAGTTTAATTCTAGTATAGAGCTAAATTAAAATTGCTGTACTAAAAGTACTTATATAGTGAGTACCCTGGAACTAGAACAACATTACTATTGTGTTGGCAACTGATATGTCTATTCATACCTATTGATTAAGTACGGTATATTACTTAATAGTAGGGATCAATCAGCTAAAAATAGCATTCAGATTTTACGCAGCAGTGACAGTTGAGACAGCAGTGACAGTGGAGACAGCAGTGACAGTTGAGACAGCAGTGACAGTGGAGACAGCAGTGACAGTTGAGACAGCAGTGACAGTTGAGACAGCAGTGACAGTGGAAACAGTAGTGACAGTTGAGACAGTGGAGACAGTAGTGACAGTGGAGACAGCAGTGACAGTTGAGGCAGTAGTGACAGTAGAGATAGCAGTGACAGTTGAGACGGTTAGAGATATAGCAGTGACAGTTGAGGCAGTAGTGACAATTGAGACAGCGGTGACTATATAGACAGTTATGACGTTGTGACAATCGAGAGTACCGTTGCAGTACAACTATGATACCGGTAGTACGTCGATGCGCATTATCTGAAATTAATCCGTATAATACCGATATACTATGTCCGTGTTATGGATACTCTAAAATTGTTTCACGTGATACAGTGTTTATATGCTAAGAGCAACTAAAGCTATACTAGTTAACAATCGCTGGGAGCTACTCACTTGTAGATCAACAAAGTTCTTTGTATCATCTAGACCAGGACTACTTGTTCGGCCGCTAAGTGCCTCGCGTGCAGTCAAGCTTAAGGGGGTCTCCCCAGGCATGGAGCTCCAACGTATTGTGTCGGAGTTGCATAAGATGTTTCCCCCGTGTTTGGCAGAAGATTGGGACAATGTCGGATTACTGGTAGAGCCCAGTAGTCACGTACAGCAGCGTGTAAATCATATCGTTCTTACTAATGATTTAACTGAACATGTGATGGAAGAAGTGGAGAAAGCTGTTCCCAAAGCTGGATTAATTATTGCATATCATCCGCCAATATTTAAACCAATGAAAACCCTTACCAGAAGAACATCTAAGGAGAGGATCATACTCAAAGCAGTGGAGTCGCGAATAGCAATCTACTCACCACACACTGCAGCGGATTGTGTTTATGGCGGTGTCAATGATTGGTTAGCAGAGGGCCTGGGTGATGGGGGGGAGACCAAACCTCTCAGGTCTATGGCTCCACGATATGATGTGAAAGCATTTCAGCTGGTCAGCCAGGAGTGTGAACTACTCAATGAAGAAGTGACATATTGTGGTGGAAAACTGCAAAAGATTTTAAGGTTGTCACATAATTAATCAAAGTAGGTAGCTCTCTACCATTATTTCTTGTAGGGATGATTCATTGTTTGATGTTACCATACAGTGCAAACTTGACGTCTTGCCACAAGTCTATGCCATAGTATGTGGACGGCTGGCATCTTGGAATTCACCAGTACATGTGGTACAGGTTGCAGAGAATAAAGTAAGTGTGTGCCATAAATGCTAGCAGTGTCATAGGTAAGCTTGAGGCATCATACAATGCCCTGATCATGCATAGTCTCGTGTAGCCAGACCACTATTTTTCTTTAGAAAGAAAACAGTGGTCTGGCTACATCATCCATGGGTAGAACTGATGTGTGTGGGTTAGCTACTGGCTGCACTAACAGTGACAGGTCAGGTAGCTATGAAACATTTATTTCTGACGTGCATGACTGTGGTGGTACACTGTTACTGATTATCATTAGAAACCACTGATTTTTGAGATTATATAGTTACAGCTATATTTTAGCCTTGAAATTATTTTCTCTGCCTGTAATTCTCTCTGCCTGTAATTCTCTCTGTCTCCATTAATTGTCTTAGTTCTGCTGTAACGGTGTCTGTAGCTATATTGTTATCTTCTTTGCCTAAGTCTATCTTTGACACGTACTTTCCATCATGTAGGCATCAGTTAATTACCATCAACATGTAGTATCAAATTTGGACTACTACTTAAAATAATAGAGAAGCTTCTCTAATATTTACTCTTGATTTAAGACATGAGTTATTATACCAAAAGACTTGCTATGTAAATTGTACTGAATAGATTATATGTTAGCTATAAAAGTGATGGGTGATAAACATGTCATGACATATATGTATCATGAAATTATAATTATCATAATAATCGAAATAGTGGTAGTATTTTACTGTTGTTACCAAATTTGAATGTTAAGGCAATAAATGTTGCGATAATTACAGTATTAGCAATTAATATTGTGCTACTGATAGTAATATCTCTTCGATATCGATTATCGTGACACTTTAATATAAAAATTATTAATATTGTAATATTGCCCAGCCCTAATGCATATCATTTGCAGAAGAAAAGTTGCTTCTTTGGAATAGAAAGCATTCACAATTCTGCCAATCCCAGTGCAAAATTTCACTCTGCAATTGTTTTTATATAAAGTTGAATATGAATTTTGTGTATGTGTATCAAAGTCAAGGAAGTCCTT
Organism: Spongia lamella; assembly: GCA_963930835.1. Lineage (NCBI taxonomy): Eukaryota > Metazoa > Porifera > Demospongiae > Dictyoceratida > Spongiidae > Spongia > Spongia lamella. Next base: position 19,094,052 of record OZ005746.1, on the reverse strand, counting down.
GTTTAAGTCAAGGAAGTCCCAGAAAATTAGTATAAGAAAACTTTACCAGATTGATGAAATTCACAAAACTTTTAGATTCCCAATATACAGTAACTGAATATTAGAAATTGCCTTGTAGAGCGTGCTGTGTTTTTACTACATTCACAACTCTGCATAGGATGATCAAATGAAATATTCTGGTGTGGGCAGAAGAGTGGTCCTATGTAATCCTGTTAGCTTATTGGATGTGGTAGGCAGAGTAAAGAAACATCTGGGATTGTCTTCAGTAAGGCTAGCAAGAGGTAATGGCTGTGAAGATACTACACTGGTTAACACCATTGCTATATGTGCTGGATCAGGTTGGTACTGACTACATAATACATATGCACCAAAATTTTTGTGGGATGAAATGTTCACAAATTTTGTGAGTAAAATTACCTTCGTGAAAATATAATCGTGAATACTGTACTTACTATTATCAAGAGTTAATAATATATAGAGAGGAGAGGAAAGGAGATTATTCTACTCCCATATACCCCTGTAGAAACGTGTAGCGTAAAGTTATGACGTAACATTGCTGTGGTATTAAGCTGTGGTGTCATTGCAGCTCTTCGACGTCGCATATATTCCTGATTCCTTCTTAGACATTTTATTGAAGTATCAGGTGGGGTTTGTACCAATACAGTTCTCAAGGTGTTACGTTTCACGTCTGCTTACTCTCCTGTACCATTAACACCAGTCTATTTGGATATATGTATTCTTGCCATTCGTGTGTGTGTGTGTGTGTGTGTGTGTGTGTTGTGTGTGTGTGTGTGTTGTGTGTGTGTGTGTGTGTGTGTGTGTGTGTGTGTGTGTGTGTGTGTGTGTGTGTGTGTGTGTGTGTGTGTGTGTGTGTGTGTGTGTGTGTGTGTGTGTGTAGCTACATGTGCATACAATGTAAACTATGTGTCTCCTTCTGGACTTTCAGAAATACTAAACACTGCAGATCTTTAAGTATGTAGTAATTACTGATATGTCATCTGCATGCATTCTCAGGCTCGCCCCTCGATGCTGTAGCATCTGTCTAGTACCGTACGTGGGAAAATTTTTGAGTGGGAAAAAATTGGCAAATTTGGCGAATAGAAGGCCATTCGCCAATTTTTTATCCGCCAATGTTTCTTTTTAGGATCAGTTTTAGCTATACATTCGGCTCATTCGCCAATATTTTGCCCTCCAATTGATTCAGATCAGTGCTTACCCTGCCAAAATTTTCCCATGTACAACAGTATAAAAGAGTATATGTGACCGGATTTGAGAATACCCGGCTTTCATGCACAATTATAAGTAATTAGAAATACTAATTTTAATTATTTAACTTGTTCTATCTCGAGATGGCAAGGAGCTGCGTGCATGAAATTTGCTAGATATCTGAAGTTATTTATAGTCTTGCAGGACAAACTCTTCATTGTATAGCTAGTTGGATTTCCCACCGTTTTAGATAGTTTTTTCACCAGTATCACAAATGCCTCCATATAGGGGAGGAGGGTAGGTTACAGCCTTTTTAAATTTTTCCATGAAGCTAAAACACAGCTAAATAGCCTTACCTGAGGCTGTTTTATGCTTCAAATGGCCCAAAATGTTGCCAAATCAATGACCAAGACAGTTGTCCAGTTGGCTACTTTTGAAGTCCCACCAGAGCCATTTAAAGACCACCCAAGCACTTGTGGACGTCTGACAGGCCCCAGAAACAAGCCTCAGGAAAAGCAGACCAGAGGAGTTTAGGCACCAGTGAATGCATGAACTGTTAGTTAATTGGCATAGCTATTGCTTAGTGGTGAAAAGTGTGTCTGGTTATTATGTGCGTCAAAGCCGGCTTTTGTCAAATCCAGTCACATAATATTATGTATAAAGCGGTCAGACTATATGGGTACTCAAGTTACAGAATTATATAATTATAAATTCCTAGTTTCCATCACTTACGTACTGCCGGCATGATAAAAGACTAAATTACCCTTTGTATTTTAAGGCTTTGTGATAGTGAAATTCCTCATATCATGCTATTATATGAAGTCATCTAAATTCAAAGTGCTAAACAGTGCTTTATATTCTACCATCATCATAATTAAAATACTGAGTTATAATTTCCCTTTGATCACAAGAAAGCACATGCAGTTGTGCCACAAACTCACACAGGCAGTATTCCTGTCATGATGTAATTGTTTGTGTACACCTACACAAATATGTACATACATGAGCTGTAACCATCGATGTGATTGCTCACTATCAGAAGCAGTAATAAATGCATGAATCGTGCTGGTTAGATGTGAGTACTCATTAGTACGTACAACATTGCTAGATGCATAATAATACCACTATAATATTATATAGCTACACTGTACAGTCTAAGCTTGTTTCCTACTTTTTATATCCTCTAGTGCTAGGTTGCTAATTTCTAGCTAACCTTTTTTGATCCTTATTCCTTTTTTGAAAATAGAAATTTTGAAGTTAATCTACGTAGTTTCTTAAAATTTACATGTAGAAAAGTAACAAAGATATATACACTAGTACTGTAGCTACTTCCAATGCAAGTTCCAACTAGATCTAAGATTCTAAAGCATTCGCGATCCCTATTCTGACTATACCAGGAGACTACTAATAGCAGTCAGAATAGGAATTGCAAATGCTTTAGAATAAGTCCTATCTATGTATACATAGCTACACTGTACAATATATAAGCTTGTTTTCTTCTTGCTTTGACCACTTACTAGGTTGCTGATTTCTAGCCAGCCCTTTTAATCCCTATTCCCTTCTTTGAAATTGAAAATTTTAAATATTATAGTCACATTTTTCAATATTATAGTCACAGGAATATTGCATGTACATGTGTCTGGAATTGTGTAGGAGCAACAGTACTGCGTAGGGTGATGGCAGACGTGTTCCTGACTGGTGAAATGTCGCATCATGAGGTGTTGGATGCAACATCACGAGGAACATCAGTGATCCTTTGTGAACACAGCAACACTGAAAGAGGATACTTGACCATAATGAAACACAAACTCCAACAAGTGCTTGGAAATGACATCAAAATTTCTGTATCTGATGTGGACCGTGACCCTCTTGTTACTGTGTAACTGATACAATATTATTTCAATGAATTTTGATCAATGTACGTATATACACATATGATTTATAGGAACACATGGTGATAATTCATTTATAATCCATATCATTTTCTTCTGCTATGCGACTGTATTTTTCAAGCTCCACCATCAAATCTCTTATAGTATTCCTGGTGATTACTATGTCTGTATTGAAGAACATCAGTTTACCTTTATTTCTTCTATTAAAATATTCCTTACTTTTTCTTAATCGTTCACTGGAGGATTTATTGTTAGTATAGGCTGGTTTGACATCTCGACCAACTTCAGCGATGTTAGCAAGTAAGTTATTGTACTTCACAGCAAAATATGCATCTCCAGAGGCTAATAATATCATAACAGTAAAATTACAAGGCACAAACTATTATAGTACTAAAAGATTCCTAGTTATGCCCATGCAGTACTTCTCTGCTGCTTGCTAGTAATAACGTCTGTTTATACTTCCGAAAAAGTAGTGATATGCTAAACAAAAACACCCTGGGTGTAAAAAAAGTGCAAGGCCAATCAGAGGCAGCATTGCAAATAGGTATGTGCAACCAAAAACTTTGCTATCAGTTGAGGCCAAGAAGTTACTTATCAAAAATCTTTTTCACTACTTGAATAACATACAATAGTTTATAGCATATTTTCACAACTATGATTGGCTTTGTCTCTTGGCCACCTTTTTCACACCATCATTATTAATAAAGGTGGCCAAGTGACAAAGCCAATCATAGTTGTGAAAATATGCTATAAACTATTGTATGTTATTTAAGTAGTGAAAAAGATTTTTGATAAGTAACTTGTTGGCCTCAACTGATTACAGATATCGAAGTTTTTGGTTGCACATACCTATTTGCAATGCTGCTTCTGATTGGCCTCGCACTTTTTTTACACCCGGGGTGTTTTTGTTTAGCATATGGTTACCGTAACACCAACCTCATTTTGCACATGTAAAATTTTATTAACCAGTTGTTTATCTTCATCATAATACATGTAATAGCTGTAACATGGGCACGAGGGATTTGCCTGATATGTATGCCCGAAGCCCGAGGGCCGCAGGCCCGAGGACTAAAGCATACATATCAGGTAAATCACGAGTGCACATGTTACAAGTAATATGTAACACTTCCGGCACTCTAAAAATTTGCCCAAACTTGACGTCGATATTTCCGCCTCTTTATATAGTAACGGGTACTCGTTGTGATTGTGGGACTCTATTTCATCGTTGTCATGACGTTCTTGCATGGTAGTGCTGGTAATTGTGGATTTACCACAACTTTTTATTAAGCTGCAGGACTTATAAATGGGCAAAAATCGCGTTTAATCGCTGATAAACTAATGGTGAGTGTGTTACAAATAGAGTAGATTAATGTAGATACATTAAGTCACACAGTAAATAGATTATTTTTATCACGTGAGAAACTCACCTCAAATGGCGTTTTTTGGCTTATATCGGCTTCTAAACTTCCATGGATACGAAAACAAACATTTTAAGACTAGTAACAAAGTATATATTTCAACTACAAATAAAGATTAATTTAGAAAACTAAAAGCCACAATCGATATTACATTTATGCGCCTATATAAAGAGCTCTAGTGATGCACCAACTTATCGATCAAAGGGTAGATCAAAGAGTTCAAAGGAAAGATTTTCCCGGGATACAACTAGATGTACACCTTTCCCGGGATACAACTAGATGTACACTGGTGTACATCTAGTTGTATCCCGGGAAAATCTTTCCTTTGAACTCGGTGTACATCTAGTTGTATCCCGGGAAAATCTTTCCTTTGAACTCTTTGATCTGCTTTTTGATCATGTACACTGGTGTACACTAGATGTGAAGGAGAATAGGGATACATGGCTTATGTATCCCTGTAGATTCCTTTGATCTGAGGTGTGAAAGTGTTACATATTTTGTTAATTACTGCAAGTTACTTTACTGAATAGGAATTTACAACTTGTGCATTACAGTACTATAACAAAGGTGTGGTGTGACTTGTGTTGGTAATTTTAAATTTATAAAACTGGGTATATGTAGGGCACAAAACTTGGTTGGTAAAATTATAGCAATAATACAGCAATACCAATATATAAATTAGTGATTATATGTTAACCTAGCAAGCAGAATGAAACTAATAGAAAGTAATTTCAAAGTGTGTATCCTGATACCGTGATTGGTACACACCGCAGTTTCATTTCCACATTACGAGTACATTATCTATACTTTTGCATACCCGAATCCTTCTTAGATGGGTCCATTGACTGTGCAGAGCTGATCACAGATACTGGAGCTGACCCAGACCTGGTCTGGCTCACTATATCACTAACATCATCTTTGCTACTGCTATCAGTAGTATGGCCTGATGAAACATTTGGCTTCTTCTCGCTCTCCTTCTGCTTGTTGTCCTTATTAGAAGCTGGCTGTAGCGGTCCGCTACTACTGGTATCCATGATAACGTCTTCTATAATACCACTACTTGTTTCTTGTGTTGAAGTAGATGTCCCCGATGCCATCTCCACGGTATCACAAAATTACAATAAGAAACAGTTTCATAAACGACGTTTACCACGAGGCTTACCATGTAAAACAATTTGACATGAGAACTCGCATAGGAACAAACTAAAGTTGTCTGAGTGAAATTTTTAGGATACAAAGTACCGCGGCACGGTCGTCATGTCGAGGCATCGGGACATACGGCGTATGGACTACTCTGAAGGTATAACTGCTGTGCTGCAGTGTTATATTATTCTTGTTTTATGTTATTATGACGCGTTAAAGTAAAGTATAATACAAAGTAGCTTTAATGTGTTCTAATTAATGCAACACGCCACATGTTTTAAGAAGAAAATGATTAATGTAGAGTACGGCACTGAAGAGGTGTACGGGAGGTCTTTAGAAGAAGAATATGCTGTTTCTCCAACATCAGGTAAGAATATTATATTCTAAAATTGTTATCAAAACTTAATCCAAACAGCTCAGTTTATTTTCAATCGGGAGAATAGCCAAGGTGCATCCTTGATGTCATTCATTTCATCAAAGGAGCATGTCCCGATGTCTCCATTGAACGTATCAACCAAGAGCGATACAAGTGTGATGAGTTTTGACATTAAGGTTGATGGCATTCCAGATGTGTCAACTAGAGATGGTTAGAAAATAGTATGTGTGTTTATCTGCTCTATATTCTGATATTATAGTCCAGCTGGAGAGTGGTATGCAGTATATCAGGAGTATTGTCAGTGACCAGTTTATTGAGGATGATATGATTGAAGCAATGAAACATTGTAACATGGATGCTGAGGCTGCCCTCAATCATCTACTGCAGAAAGGTATATATGTAGTTTCCTACCATTATGTAGTGGATTGTTGTTTTAAGTTTTGAAGTGATCATCAAACTTTCAAAAATTAAAATCCAGAGGCCCAGAGCAATAATTAGTCTTTGAAGTTAATACCATGCATACCATATTGCATGCATGGTGCATGTCAAGACTCGCAATAGTGAGTTGCGAGGCCAAGAAGAAGAAGCAGTACGTGACGACAGAGTGAGTTATTTACACGTAGCACTGCACTCAATTTTGCAAATGCTCTAGCTAAGCCGCCATAGAAGCTATCACTTAGTTATCACAGACCTAGTATGTTCTTACTGTATAGAATCAATATACTGATGATGAAGGAAATCAGCACCATCATTCCTGAGTAACAGCCATTGCAAGTTTTATGGCGCTCGTTTGTGCGATCATGCCCAACGAACCATCCCTTCCCGCCCAATTTGCTCATTTTCTCAAGATAATGTACGTATCTTCATGTAATGAAGAATCAGTAACCCAAAGTTCATCAAAATCGGTTCAGCCAGTCTTCTGTTACAGCCTTATAAAAAATATTTTACGCAACAGTCGTTTTTTTCCACACTTTACGAGGGCTTGGATGAACCCCGGAATATTTTTTCATTTTTCATTCTGTACATTAGAGCTGTGAAACTGGCCAACAAATCATAACCGGTTACTAAACATAAATAACTGCCAGTTAACTGGTTAACTGGAAGAGTACGAATATGCTGGAAAATGTGATTTTACATCTTACTAATACATAATTTATGTATACAGCGCATGTAAATCCATGAAACCATTGTTAAAACCTTTTGAAGTGTGTCCAACAAAATATTTGCCACGTTGTTTTATCTGCGGTTATATATCCTACCACAAGTGTGATATCAATGTGTTAACACACGGAATAGTATAGAAGCATGTGCCATTCATTTTTGCATGAAAATATTTATCCGGTTATGGGAAAATAACTGGTAACTGAAATTTGAAATAACCGGTCGATTAATCGGTTAAGTTTCACACCTCTATTGTACATCACACTTTGTTGTTTTAATAACTAGCTCATTCTTTCATTGATTTCAATCAAACTTGCACCAGCATTTCTCCTATCTATACTCTACAAGTCAAACAATCTTCAGGGTTAAGCAAATATATTAATGCGCTCTTGAGACAAACTTTTACATAGCAGGACAAAAGTTGCCATAACTCAGAGGAAAATCAAATCATTTGCATAAAATTTCAGATACACAAACTAAATTGATGCGCAAATACTCACTAAGAGTTTAAAGAAATTTTGACATGGGAGTTTGTTAACATTAAGTTTTAAACATTACATAGGTTGATAGCCATAATGTAGCTACTAATAAGCGAACACATGCCATCCATGATGATCCTGGCACCTCAGTGCACCTATAATTTATATATATATATATACAGTATAACCAGTATTTTACAACAACAAAAACAAGGTTATACGGTACCGCTCAAATGTAACGTCGCACTCGCTTGCAATTTTCCTCGAGTAAAGTGATTACTCGATAGAGTAATGAGCGAGTCTACAGAGCACTGACAACGTGAATCACGAGAAGTAACGAGTACTCGATATAGCCTGTTTCGAGGACTATAACTGCGAGTGGCGAGCACTCTACTACAACTTGATATTCCAAGCAAATTGGTTTGCTTGCTTGCATGACTCAACTCGAGACGACTAAGCTGTCACTTTGGCTATTACTCGCACCTCGACTTGCAGCTACAACACAATATACTAGGAACCAATTCAGTAGTACGGTTAGCCAGCAACTTAGAGTTTTGATAAGGATCTAACACGTAACACTATGAAAATGACAATTTGTTTGTAAAAACGATCGATAAAAGACACTGCCGTACCTGTACAAAAATCTTACCAATAGCTGATCTACTAGTACCAGCACATACAATGACTAGACCCATCTTCAATACGTGAGCACGTGGCAAATACTCATGTGCATATACACTTTAGTGTGGTTTATTTAGAGTCTATTGTAATATCAGCCTCGAGATCCTCATCAAAATTAGTTTAGCACTGAGCGCTATGATTAGTCCTATTAGTACAATGTTTGACAAAAGTGGTGAGTCACATAGCTAGCTAGCCACATGAAACTGGAAGGAGCAAGTCGAGTTGATTTGAGTGATAGTCTCTCGTGAAGATCTGTCCACACGAGACAAGCTAGAGCGAGTGATCCAGCTGCAGTAAGGTACTCAAATTCATCACTCGAACGACAAGGTCAACACAGCCTTGAGTGATTCAGTTCAGCCAGTCGAATCCTTGACGTCGGCCTCGACTCTCATAGAATTTGTGCAAGTACTTGTAGAGAGAAGAGCATCGAGTATCAAGATTCGAAAAAACCACTTGCGAGCGAGTGCGACATTACATTTGAGCGGTACCGTAGCTACATGTATGCATGCAAACATGCATATGTTTATCATATAGTTGCTACCATTTGCCTGCATGTCATCTACCTAGATGCACATGATGCACATGATGCACATGATGCACATGATGCACATGATGCACATGATGCACATGATGCACATGATGCACATGATGCACATGATGCACATGATGCACATGATGCACATGATGCACATGATGCACATTAACTGCTGGGGGGTTCTTGTCAAAGGCCTAGGAGGTTACAATGCAGCTTAGGTGGTGCTTGGGTGTGGGATCAGGTGGCCTCATGCTCCAAGCCGCCTTCTCCCTTTGGGCAGAGTGGGCTGTGATAGACTAGGCACAGCTAGCACACAGGGAGTTCAATTTATAGCTTTGATGAACTCATTCAATTAAAATACAGCATCATATTTATAGTCTACCATATTTATAGTCTACAGTCCTAAAAACTAGTAAAACCAGTTACAAAAATCATTAACTGTATAGTAATCAAGTGTTAATACTTACAAGGGGAGTATGGTACAGCTCAATTTAAACTTTACACACGCGTGTGCTTACACGTTTAACGTATGTAAAACTTCAGAAACTGGCGTGTGCACGCACTGTTGCATGCAATTTTGGCATGCGGGCCAGTGAACACATGCGACACACGAGAAATGCACTTCTGCCACACGTCTAGTGCGTACATGAGTACTCTGCACGAGAGTTTCTACATCGTCAATCAAGCGAGCGCACTGCACGCGTGCGAAATGCAAAACGTGTTGTGTCGAGTACATGTCACACGCGTGCCTTGTCAACTTTAAATCGAGCTGTACTGTAAGTCCATTGTAAAGTGGTTATGATCTCCAAGGGCGAATCAGTTTATTGTATTAATCTTATCCATCACATGGGTATATCCCCCCACCTGACCCAAGCACTCTCTCAATTGGTAAAGGATAACGTGATTGTATATGAGTCATAAGATAGTCTTGGTCATGTGAGTTAACCTGCTCACGTGGTGTACCTTACATCTATGCTTAAGGCCTAGAGAGTGTGGTAGGGGACCTGGACTACATCTGCCAAAATATACGCTCTCATTATAATTAGCCACACCATTAACTCATAAGTTCCTGGTTACATTCATCAATATTATCCAATAGCAAGTGTCATTGGGGCAAGCCTGAGCAAGCCCCACTCTAATGTGGAAAATGGTACGGTGGTGCATGCGCAAAGAACCACGACGAAAAACGGCATTGTAACACACTACTGTAGTTTGGTTACTTTGGTATGATGGTTCATGTACAAACAAACATGATAAACTTACAGATACTTCCATACAAGTGCTTTGTGTTGTGAAAATATCTGTCTTCATGTCCTGACGTTCCATATTAGGCTGGTACGGTCAACCATGCACAAATAATGAAACGGCAAAGATTACGGCCACTCCATATTAGGCTGGTACGGTCAACCATGCCATGAAGAATGAAACAATGGAGATTACGGTAGCTCCATATTGGCTGGTACGGTCAACCATGCCACGATGGGATGAAATGGTGAAGATTTACTGACTATATTAATTAGGCATGTGGACTCGATTACTGACTCTGTACTCATTTTGGGACGTGGACGACGATGGACAGAGAGGAGATGCTGAGAAGGAGAACTGAAGAGAACAATATCGTGTTAGATGGAACAGAGAAACTGCAGAAGAGAGAGAGCAGAGGCTGGAAGCAAGGAGAGCACGTGAGAGACGTCAGCGTGCCATGATGTCTACAGAGCATTGAAAAATGTTGTTGCAACGGAGAAGGGAAACTAGACATCGTACCAACCGATGACGAAATCCCAATGTTTCCGTATATTACTGCATTCTACTCGTTGTCCGCAGTTTTACTCTCCACACTGTTAAAACTGAAAGTGAAGCACACTCTACTCTACTATGATGCTTGTGTTAATTATGCTATGCTAGTGTTTCTCTCATGCCAGTAGCTCATTGGTTGTGGTAAATCCTTCACTGCCAGCTTCAGCAAAGGAAGTCATAATAACATACTCATGCATGCATCCTCAGGCTCGCCCCCTGATGTTGAACATCTATCTAGTATATATGTATACTAAATTAGCCAGTTAATTATTAAGGCTTCATGTGAATATGTATAGTTATTGATACCTCGATGGTGGACAGACAGTCACACACGCACACACACACGCACACGCACACACACACACACACACACACACACACACACACACACACACACACACACACACACACACACACACACACACACACATTTCATGGACAAAGCAATTAATAAACCAGATGCGTGCCTGGCTTATATACCATATGGCCAAGCAGTGATTATATACTGTATTATATTGCATATTTTGGCAATATCGAGGGCAATATAAGAATTTAGTGAAATAAATAATAAAGGTGTGTAATTTTGATTGTGTTACTATATGTGTTTACAGGGAGTAGCAGTCATCATGGTAGGATGAATAAACAAAGAGGTGAGAACAAATATATAATATATAGTGCTGAAATGAATGACAATTTTTATTATTCGAATAGTTGGTTCCCAATTCGAACGAATACTGATTAATCTATTGTCCAAAACCATACATAAAAATGACCTAATAGCTCTGATAAAATAACTTATTGTCAGAAAAAAATTACAAAAAGCAACTAAAAGTAAAAATTATCTTCAAAATGAAATAAAACCTTTAGTCAAATATCCATTATGCAATAAAAACAAGCAAAGAAACTACTATACTAGATAATTGTAAGGCTTAGAAAAACGAATATTCTATTGGTTCACACTATACGAATATCCTTATTTCTCTGAATATCCGATTATTCCTTTCAGCACTAATAATATGTATATGTATATATTAGTTAAAGCATTGCCACGAATGCTATGCATGAAATAAAGCACAAGGCGTGTGGCAGAGTGCTTTATTTTGTGTATAGCATGCCTAGGTATCAGTGCGGCTAAAACTTCAGGCCTAAAAACGAAACCCACAACCAAATGCTTATGTCACGTAACGGGTTTATCATACACTTAGTAATCTCATTAAAGGCAGACAGGCCGTATAAGGCAACTGTGGTATATAACCTTGCAACTGTAGTATATGTGACCAGGTCTGTGAAAATCAACCATCTAGTCACATAAAAATCGCCTAGTTTTTTCAAATATATCTTACCATAACTTATGCTCTATTTATACTAACAAGCTAGATGTTTTACCACAAATGCAGAATTTAATGGGGGACCTTTTTAAGCTTACAGAATAAAAATACTCCTTATAGAACTGAAGATATTCATGAATATCTAACTAGGTGTAATTTGCGCTCACATGGTTGATTTTCGTAGGCCTGGTCACATATACTGATATACCATGGCAAACTGTGGTATATCAGCTATTCATAAAACAATACTTTTTTACTCAGTGAAATTTAAACTAGTTATTGATGCCTGCATCTTATATACGTACATACATACATGTATATACGTGTGTGTGTGTGTGTGTGTGTGTGTGTGTGTGTGTGTGTGTGTGTGTGTGTGTGTGTGTGTGTGTGTGTGTGTGTGTGTGTGTGTGTGTGTGTGTGTGTGTGTGTGTGTGTGTGTGTGTGTGTGTGTGTGTGTGTGTGTGTGTAACACTTTGCGTGAGCGACATCAAAGCCTTGAGCTGTGATAAGCTCTAATTGTACACTAGATTCTGCATAATTTTTAATCTATAATGTACATGTACAATATGTATTTGATTTTTATTTTATTCTTTTATGTCAACCCTTGATGATGATGCATGGTCACTGTTTGATAAGGTAAGACTCAGACAATAGCAGTAATAAGACCTTGTCACATGCTGTATTTAATGCCCACAATGATGCTGATAATAAATTATTTTATGGTACAAATGAGCAGTTAGGTGCTTCACAACTATCATTGTCTAACTTGGAAACTATGCACATGTATGCTGTTCACTCTGATTCTGACCAGGGCCAGAGTAACAAAACTGCTGTTGAACAACACGTGTTGTCTGAGCTATCACTGAGTGATCTTGCTAGTATACATGTTGCCAGTTCATCCCCACCGGCCAGTAGTAATGCTGACAATGTGGTAAAGGGAGGAACACAACAAGTTGAAGAAGGGAATAGAACATCATTGGTGACTGATGGTTTATCATTGACTGAACTTGCTAATTTACAAGTAGATCATTTAGTTCCACAGGAAGGGATGAGTGTGCTGCCTCCTCCTTTACCCAACAGCTTGTCATTATCTGAACTGGCTAGTACGCACATGTCCAATAATTCTACTGACTATGGCTGTTCAAGTTATGATGCTGCCATTAGCCTCCCAGTGGTTGAGGTTAATCCACAGTTAGCAAGCTTGGATTTTACAACTGGTTTTACCATCCCTAAAACTGGTTCCACATTGTCACTCTCTCAGTTAGCTTGTCTAGGTAGCACTCCCACCAGTATTAAATCTACCTCTAAGCCTCTTCCCCTTCCAAACAACACTGGTGGTCTGGCAGCTTTAGCTGCAGCACATTTGAATTGTTTGGAGAATGACAATATGACAAACTCAGTTGATTTGAGCTTAGTTAAACCTCCACCAGGATTAATACCCTCTACTAATATTTCTTCTGAAGATACTCCATTGGCTAGTGCAGTGAATAAACTTACAATAAAAGAGCCTTGTGTTAGTCTGGCTGGTGCCTCTGTATTTGCTAATGTCATATGTATGGGGAACAGAGATAAGCCAAAGAGATTGATTAAGCGACACAGCCATTTGAAAAGGAAGTGCTGGCAAGCATTGATTAATCCACACAAAAAGAGATTTTCATTTTTCACCTTTACCACTCCCTCTCCTGATGACTATGTAATGCAGAAACAGAGACAAGCATTTAATTCCTCCTAATTGCAGTTACCCTTTATTTTTATATGCGTATATTTTGTGTACATATTATATATCGCAATTGTTTATTTAAGTACGTATGTGTATATATAAATATATTATATAATATTTGCACTTACCTGCATAATTAACTGTTTAATAAACATTTGGTAAATAAAGTAGGTACATATATGTGTATGTAGAACATGAAATTTCCAAGGATTTTTGATATCAATTTAATGTTTTCTATGAATATACGTACATTTCTACTGATTGTGATAAATGTCAGGACAAAATTTATCTTGTGTTAACATGCATTTGACCACTTTTAATCCTTATTTCATGCTTTGACAGTATGTATGCGTGTACAGTATGTATGCGTGTATATGCTTGTTTGTTTGTTTGTATGTATGTAGCTAAACAAAAACACCCTGGGTGTAAAAAAAGTGCGAGGCCAATCAGAAGCAGCATTGCAAATAGGTATGTGCGACCAAAAACTTTGATATCAGTTGATGCCAAGAAATTACTTATCAGAAATCTTTTTAACTACTTGAATGACATACAATAGTTTATAGCATATTTTCACAACTATGATTGGCTTTGTCACTTGGCCACCTTTTTTACACCATCATTATTAATAAAGGTGGCCAAGTGACAAAGCCAATCATAGTTGTGAAAATATGCTATAAACTATTGTATGTCATTCAAGTAGTTAAAAAGATTTCTGATAAGTAATTTCTTGGCCTCAACTGATATCAAAGTTTTTGGTCGCACATACCTATTTACAATGCTGCTTCTGATTGGCCTCGCACTTTTTTTACACCCAGGGTGTTTTTGTTTAGCGTATCACTACTTTTTTGGAAGTATAAACATGTTATTACTAGCAAGTAGCAGAGAAGTACTGCATGGGCATAACTTGTACTTGCTTAGCACACAATATTGCAAATTAAACTTTGAAGCTTAATTTTGAAAAACTCAAGCCCGAGATATTTTTTTAACTTTCACTACAGAGTGATACATCAATATAGATTGTATATCTGAAAGTTTATGCAAATCGTTTGAAGGGGGTCCAAGTTATGACAACTATCAACCTGCAGTGTAATAGTCCTTTTCAAATACATTCAAGTGTTGACTTCAGACTGATAATAGTATGACAGGTAGAGCATACATAGCAGAAGTGCTGATACAAATTTGGCTGAAATCCATGAAGAAATGAGTGAGTTATTAGACAAATAAGTGAATGTATAAAAAGAGTTTGAAAAAAACTTCCAGGATTCACAAAAGCTCCCGCAAGCCCACGAAAAAAAGTGTGCGATGAAAATGAAAGAAACAAACAAACAAAGAAAAAAACAACTGCCGCTTAAAATTTTTTGTGGTGACAGGAAGGCATTTATAAGGCTGTATCAGAAGAATGGCTGAATAGATTTCTATGAACTTCGGGATATTGATTCTTTAAACAATGAAGGTACTAATAATCTAGTAAACGGGCGAATTGGGCGGGAAAGGATGGTTCATCGTGTGTGGTCACACAACAGGTGCCATAAATCTCACAATGGCTGGTACTTAGGAATGGTGGCACCTATTTCCTCCATTCTCGGTTTGTTGATTCTAACATTGTGGGTTGGTAATAACTAAGCGATAGCTTTAATGGCGGCTTAGTTAGAGCATTTGCAAGTTTGAGGGCGGTGCTACGTGTAAATAACTCCCTCAGTGGTTGCGCTGCTGCACTTCTTCTTGCCTCGCGACTCACTATCGTGAGTCTTGATGTATGTATGTATGTATGTATGTATGTATGTAAGCTTGAACACTTGCTACTAATATCTACCCGTAGCACTAACACTTGATGATAGTGTGCTAACATCTCAAAAGACTAAGGTGGTCACATCAGGTTCTAAGCCTACTCTAGGCTTTCATACTCCTACTGATGATCATAGTAGATCTCCCAGAGCCCTCAGGTTTGTCATGATTATTATTTATACTTGCAGTTATTGTACATTATTACTCTTTTGTAGTACTGAAAAGCATTATAATACTAAAATATGACTGGCTCCGTGACAACCCTCCGTGTTTGCTTGCACCGTTAAAATCTCATAACTCTCTAACTGTTCCTTGTCATGTTGTAGAAGTTGACAAATTACCCAGCTACATTTTAATATAAAATTTGATGCAACGTACCATCAGGATTTTACAGCTATTTTGTGAGGCTATGTAAAATATGCGAACATGGAGGGTTTTTGTAAAGCCAGTCGCAATTAATAATAATAATGATCACAATGTGTGACTGGATTTACCAAATTGTGACGTTTTGTGTTTCAAATTCTAAATATCTTATGCTTGATTGTAGCCTTTGCACCAGAAGTACAACTAGCATCATGAACAAAGTTGACAGCTAGTTGAAATGGCTGGTTTGAGGTTTTTGGAATATCACACAAGTGTTGCATATAAGGGATAGGTAGGGAAGGAGGTGGTGGGTGGGCTGGGTTACACCTGCCAAAAGACACAGGCAGCTGATAGTTCAGTACCTGACAGAAACAGCCACGGTGGGCCTAGACCATAGCACAACCTGGGGTGGACGTTGGAAGCAGCTTGGCACCTCATGCCACCTTATTTAATGCCACCCAGTGGCCCCATAGGCTCTGTTGTGACTCATCATGACTTAACAGGATTGGCAAAAGGCTGTCTGTAAAAGCAGACATGGCCATCTATTGTTACTGTGTCTGCACAGTAATTGACTGTAGCTATAATATTAAGTTTTCAGTTGTTGTGACAATGCAGTCGGTTTTGCAAATCCAGTTACATATGCAGTAGTTGTTTAACTCACCAACCAGCTGAACAACTAGTTGTCTGTAATTCTCCACGTAGCCCATGTACTACCCCGGGCAGTATCAGTACTCCTGATTCTGGCACCAGTGAAGGATCAAGCAAACAGCTACGCAGTGTTACTCGTAGTAAGCATAAGGTATGAGCTAACATGTAATCCTTTAGTTTTCTACTTAAGAATACCATGTACTGATGTATAGAGCACATGTGACCTAAAGTTTGGTTCCTTAATTAAGTGGCCACTACAAACTACATTTGAAGTGTTCATTAACATCTATATTGCATTGTAACATTGTGATTTCAAAGTATTGTGGTATACTATACAAACACATTTTGTATTTTCACAAAGAGATTTGTTTTAGGGTCAATAATTGATTGTATAGCTAGGTATAAATATAGCCTACTTATCATATGCATACTGTATAGGTACATATAGTTATATAGTTATTAAGGTTACAGGATACCCACGAATTACTTTCATGGGCGCTAATTTTCATTGTCTTTAAAAGCAGCCTTCTTGTAGTTTGTATCAAGTGGTCTTGTCACCGCCTTCAAAGTACTGTGTAAAGAGTCTACAGACGCCGTTGATAGGCCATCCAACCAGGCAAAGTGACGGCAGTGGCTTCCATTTCTACCAAAACTCACCGCCAAATGCAGCGATAACGGCCAGGGTAAATGCCATTTTGAGGGTTTCACTTTAATTAGAGATATATTTTTGAGGCCGTATCAAAGAGTTTTTAGCGGTGCTTTTTAATAGCAAGGCTTGCAGCTCTCTTCCATTTATATTTGTGTATTGTATTAACAAGATAGCTACATAGTTCAAGACACCTCAAAATGAAATCACAATCTAGCCGTATTACGTTGTTTACACTGAGCCTCCATTGCCTGAATCTCTGGTATATTGTTTACTAAGGCGTAAACAATGGGCCTTATGCAAAAGTCGAAGCCATTTAAGTTTTTCTGTGTTGTTATGCCTCATGTACGTAAGCCAGAGGCTCACACAAACCGTAAAATTATATTTTACGGAATGCGGCCAAAACTTTGGTGGTCTAGTTTGTACAGCAAACCTATGGAAGAAGCGTGCTACCTTAGCTATGAATATTGCTATTGGCCTGTAGCCAAAATATGTTTAACACTGTAAGGAACAAAGCGGATTTTGGGTACAGCAAAGTTTGTGGGGGTATTATAAATGTCGCTATTCACTTATAGTGCTACCTTAATTATAATGCATTTGTTATAAAAACATACTAAACCATAAAGACATCCTTCGAAGGACCGGTACCTGGCTTCATTCCTTACTAGGTAAACATATTTAAGCGATAGGCCATTACTAGTATTCATAATGGACTTACTTTTTATGAAAGCGTGTGAAAGCGCAAACCAACCAAGACCACCAAAATATTTAGCCGCATGTAATATACGGTTTGCGCGAGCCTCTAGTTTACGTACATGAGGCGTAACAACACGGAAGAACTTAAATGGCTTCGACTTTTGCATAATGCCCATTCCATGCATAATTATAATCTCAACCAAAACACCCTGGCTGTAAAAAAGGAGCAGCCAAGAACTAAGAAAAGGCCTGGGTAAAAAAGATGTGAAATCAAAATGGGCGGCCAAGGCCTGTGTAGTGTTACTGCTGATGGAAATAAAGTTTTAATAATCACAAGTCAGGCCACAAAACATTAACAAATTAAGTTAATGTTTTGCGGCCTGACTTGTGATTATTCAAACTTTATTTCCATCAGCACTAACACTACACAGGCCTTGGCCGCCCATTTTGATTTCACATCTTTTTTACCCAGGCCTTTTTTTAGTTCTTAGCCGCTCCTTTTTTACAGCCAGGGTGTTTTGGTTGAGATTTCACTTCTTTTTTTAGAAATAACAAGTCATTTATTAGTTACATATATGTAGAACATTAGTGACTGTTCTATTAGAGAGTATTGATCTACTGTTGCTACAATTACGGGTCACCAGGCTTTGTCACCAGGTCTCTAAACCAAGGCTCAGCGCGTCGTCCCACCATATATACTTATAAAGACGGCTTATTTCAACTATGTTGATATAAGCGCCTCTTTTTAAAAATTTCGTCAAAAATTACACCTACTTGTTTTCGTGATCATAAAATCGGCTATGCTGCTCCGATTTACAAATCCATCAAAACAGTCCACTTTTAATGTTAGATTAGTGCCTCATAAAAATTTCAGAACGATAGCACCAACAGTTTTTCCGGTAGGCGTGTCAACAAATTGGTTAAAATTTTTATCGGCTATCGCTCATATTTTCCTCAGTTTTACTGCAAATCGTACCAAATTTTGTGGAGATGTAGGGTTTAGGTAGCACTACTTGTGCACCAAATTTCATTGAAATTGGTGCACAAGAACATAGGTTGCGTACGCTTTTATTGTTTGGTGCGAAGAAGAAGAAGAAAAATACAAAGAAAATCCAACGAGTTTCAGGGACTCATATCTCAGGAACTGCTAGGGCTATTTCTTTCAAATTTGATATGTAAGGTACTGTATATGGTGACATTAAAATATGTAGATTTAGTAGAAATAGGTGCCATAGCTTTTGAGTTATGGTAGGCTGAAATCGGCTACTTGACTGGTCGCGTAAATAACACACTGGTGTGCCCAAGCGTATTTCTTGGCCGCTGACACACTACCGTGTGTCTTAATACTTTATTAAGCTATAAAAAATTTTGCGTGATAGGATCAAAGCCGAAAAATTGCAGTTATAGAACCAGAAACATGTGAACAGTGCTATATCAGGCATTTATAGAACCGGAAATGCGTGAATAGTGCTATATCGGGTAGTTATAGAACGGGAAATAAATATGGAAGACTTTATGCCTTTTGTTTTCGTCATGTATACTGATGGACAAGGCAGTAAACAGTAGTAAACACTGGGATACATCAATGATAAAGCCGTTCTGCTGAAAGATTGGACATTTTATGATGGCTCGCGATCTGTAGAGGAAATTCTCTATAACAGTTAAAGCATTGCCTTTCTTGTGCTATACTAAAAAGAAAGCACTTGGCACTTGGCCTCAATACTAATATAGCACTTAACGAATATTAGCTGTCTCAGCCTTGTTGCCTTGTGCTTTATTTTTCATATAGCACTCGCTTCAATGCTTTAACCTATGAGTTTCATAAAGTACTCTGATGATAATAAAGCACTCCTCACACTGTACTTTATGGCAAAATAAAGTACACTTTTGCCCTTTGATCCTCTCATGCAAAATACTGTAAAATGATAACTTTGCTGTTGTTTGTAAGTAAAAGATGATATCACAAAGACCTTATGGCTTACATAGATTGTACATGCATATATGTAACTACGTACAATAGTTAACAACATAGGCCTTTGTTTAACTCATAGCATATCGATGTGATAGCAGAGTACAAAAAGAGATTAGAAAATGACAGACCCATGCTGAACCTTGTTGTTATTGGTGAGTGTTATATAGAATAGTAAAATAAATAGTGAGTAAGGATAGATTGATTCTCTGCTACAACAAATTGATGTTTCTAAAACCAGTACTGTTAATCTACTGTCATTGTTAAGAATACACAATGAAGAAGTACAGTACAACACTGGCATACAATCAATGAAAATGCCTACTTCATTCCACAGATTAGTATGATCAGTAGGTCGGGCATGTAGGAATACCGTATGATACAAAATTTTGGAGGGAGAAAAATTTGGCAAATTTGGCGAATCAAAAGAGATTTGCCAAAATTTTCTTGTCCAAATTTTTCCTTTGAAAAGTTTATATATAATCTATGATTTCGTACAAAGGGCGTGAAAGTTGGTAGTTAGAGTTGATCTCGAAAACAACCTTTAGAGCTACGTAGCTATACCTCCTTCTTTGGTGATTCAGTAGCTCACCGAGGTCGATGTGTGCATGCATTCAAGTTAATGAAAGGGGGCACTCAGCAAAGCATGACTTGACTTGAGCATAGATTATATACTTAAAAAGGGCGCAACGCACACGGTTAGTCTCGCATGGCCAGATCCTATTTTTCGCACAGGAGCGTTATCTCTTTCAGTATAAGCGTTTCACGCAGGGCGCTTATACTGAAAGCGATAATGCCCCTGCGTGAAAAATAGGGTCTGGCCATGCGAGACTAGCGCCCGGTATGCTATCTATGACTCGAGCGACTTGACTAACTTCATAAATCCTTCCATTGTTTTAATACCAGCTCAGAAATACAAAACAGGGTAGAGCCACTGAAATATAGGGAGAACCTCAGCAAAAAATGTTAAACGCGCACCATCGATATTATTACATACAAGATTGCACGTGATGCAGCATCGGAATGTACGTGAAACTGAGACATAAGAAGTTGTGTTGTAGACATTATGATTATATCTACAGTGAAACTTTGTCAACCTTTTTCACTTTTTCTTTTTTTTGAGTAAACACATGCAGTATACAATGCTGGATGGTGAGTGATAACTTATTTGCTAACTACTTGTTTCCTTACTTTTTATTGCAATCCCTACTCCCCTTTTTAAATTCAATTTTTAATATTCTAGTTTGTCGATTAGCAGGATCAGTGAATTGTATCAGTAAGCATGCGCCTATCCAAGGTGTTTATTGTTACATGTTAACGCCTTGTGTGGAATGTTGACACCTTTGTAAAATTTTGCCACCCTTCGGTTAAGTAAGATCAATCGATGATGAAGACAGAACAAAGGACAGGCTATGGCGCCGGGTGAGCATGACAATAGGAATAACAAAGGTTTGTGCCGACGGAAATATGTAAGTTATTTTCAGAAAGATTGAAGGCTACACACCCAGTGGTTGAGGCGCTAGGTCGATCCCTGTTGACAGGCAGGCTGGCTGGGAGACAAAAATCTACTAGATTTCGAAATTTTTAAAATTCACTAGCGGGCAAGGTTAGTAACATTTGGCCACTTTGATTGAAGTTATAGTGTTGTTAGTGTTATACCAATCGAGCTGTAGTCAGTTTTCGCATTTTGATTTTTAAAAGGTTGTTTTTTGAAGCGCATATTTTTTAGAAGCCATACATTTTTATGGCGATCCTACTATTAAGTACTACCGTACTTAATGATAACCATGACACATAACTGATCATGACTTCTATGGTTACAACGCTACATGCGCAGAGGTCAGTATTCAATGACTATAGCTAACAACTAGTTTATCTGTAAGCCTAATAATCTAACTGATCATTCAGGGTGATTTCCGTATAATGGGTTATTTCAAATTTTCACAAAATTCTTGACCCTAATACATACATAAAAACGATTTTGTGGGTCTTTTGTAGTCTGTGACTCCACGCAACTACCACGGGTGATTGATGTGATGCGTGATGAGTAGTTGCTTCACTACAGAGTCTTCGATTCATGGGCATCATGTGTACAGGGCCGTATGGACTCCAGTAATAGATTGGATGCTCTTTTGTAAACGAGAATGACACATTTTCATGATCCTTTTGCAGTCACTGTGCACAAAGGATCCACTACAATCAATAGACTACCTTCCCCTGCTCCAATGTGTCATTGCATACCCACAATCAAAATTTAGAAACAGCCCAGCACAAATTTTAACAAATCAAGAGGCCATTTGTGAAATTCATTAAAATTTGCACCTCATGAAAATAATCCATTTAAAATGTACGTGCATCCTTTTTGCAGACATACTGTACTTATAAAAATATACAGAAACCTTATAGAACACAACTGTTTGCCTGATGCTAATGTGTTTGGCAATTTTATAAAACTTAGCATGCTGTATTGTTAGCTATGTATTTACATGTGTAGGACATGTTGATGCTGGTAAGAGTACACTTATGGGGCATTTACTATACAAACTTGGACATGTTTCAAAGAAGACCATGCATAAGTAAGTTAAAAGTGGTTATGCGTGATCTTCCTCACACAATACTTATTGATAAAAGATATGAAAAGGATTCAAGCAAAGTTGGTAAGGCATCGTTTGCTTTTGCATGGGTCCTAGATGAAACAGGAGAAGAGAGAAACAGGTACATTTATAATTCATACACTTGTTGTTTAATTGGGAATTTACACAGGGGTATTACAATGGATGTAGGAGTACATACATTCACCACCGACAGTAAAAACATTACATTACTTGATGCTCCTGGTCACAAAGATTTTATTCCTAATATGATCAGTGGAGCAGCTCAGGTGCATTTGAGTACACTGTATGTGTGCATGTGTACATAGGTTGCATGTGTGCATATTGGTGTGTGTGTGTGTGTGTGTGTGTGTGTGTGTGTGTGTGTGTGTGTGTGTGTGTGTGTGTGTGTGTGTGTGTGTGTGTGTGTGTGTGTGTGTGTGTGTGTGTGTGTGTGTGTGTGTGTGTGTGTGTGTGTGTGTGTGTGTGTGTGTGTGTGTGTGTGTGTGTGTGTGTGTGTGTGTGTGTGTAGTACGTGTTATTTGAACAATTATATATTCCATAAAAATAAGCCATTTTCAGACTACTTAATCATGATACATAATATCCATGAGCTGCCAAACAGTTGTGTAAATAATCATTCAGTTAACTTAAAGGATTTGGCCATTTGTCCATGTACTTTCCATTCCTTATATTGAAATTTGCATATTTGGTTAATTCCCTGATAATCGGCTGTGTAATTTATGTAGTATACTGTGGTGTTGTTCACTGTTTAGGCTGATAGTGGTATACTGGTAGTGGATGCTACTACTGGAGAGTTTGAAGCTGGATTTGAAGCTGGTGGGCAAACCAGAGAGCATGCAATTCTTGTGCGCTCACTAGGTGTTCGTCAGATGATAATCACTGTCAATAAAATGGACACAGTGAGTCATGTCACTTGTTGTGTGTTAACCAAATTTTTCCTTGTCATATTAATGCATTGCCATCTCTCATTAATGTATGTTCTATAGGCTTGGTGTAGATATGTATAGTAGGTAGTGTTGATCTTGTGTGTAATTGTTGCTCATATGTATGTTTGTACCAGGAGGCATAGAATTAAAATGTTTTCATCAATATGTAGTCCAAAAAGTGTGTTCGAACATCAAACAGGCAACTAGCTTTGACCAAGTGCAACAATCCTAATAGTAGTGTTCATATGTATGTACATACAACCAGCTGTTCATCAAATCATGGCATGTACAGTATAGCCTCATGTGGCCAGATCATTTTTCCACAGGATGTTTATCCATTAGAGATTACAGGGGGTGAATCGCCCATATGCTGTGTACTTGCAAGGGTGTCGAAGCAATTTTGGTTTGGTCTGGCAGAAGATCTGGGGATTGCCAGTAAGTAGATTGGAAACATAGGTCAAGCATGCATAGCATGCTTACACCGGAGGGGTCTGAGGGCATACCCCCCCAGAAAATTTTGCACTCTCTGAGATTGAATCTGAGAATATTTTTAATGATTTTTAACCCTCTATGACTATATAAATGGAAGGACAGTAATATATATGCTCCTCTGTATCTGCTGTTGGATAATGCTATGAAGACCAACATGATGTGTAGCTATACATAATTATGAAGTTTCAGCTAGTTAAACATCACCAAATGAAAAAAGTACCAGTAACTAACATAGCTAAGCAGTCACGTGACTGGGTCATGTTTAGTACTTGCCTTATGTATACTTCTTCTCTCTTTATGTTCCATCTTCATACGTACATAACAAAATGCAGCATCATCATCATGTAGCCAGGCGGCTATATTTCTCACACCACTAGTTTGCCCACGGAACAATCGTTTCATTTCATTCCCTGCTTCAATCCAAAGGAGTGCTTTGGAAATGGAAATGACTTGGGAGGGCTACCTGGAACTGCATAGTGCTTGCAAACAACAGCGATGAAGAAACTTCCTGCATCTCCAGAAGTTCACGCAACTTTTCGCGTATGCATGTGACATATGCAAAATTATTATACGCAGTGCCAGCACTAATGCTCATAATTATTACAATCGAGATTACAAATTATTGATCAGGCAAGTTCCTTACCTGCCATACCGGTTCCGACGCCCCTGACTTGTACCTTCTAACACAGGTCAAGGGACAATAAGAAATTCTGAGAGTGGTCAACGGTCACAATCATTTCAGAGCCATGCATAGTCAAGAGTCAAAATATTATACGTAACTAAAACTCACAATCAATTTCAAACCAAAAGTTCAAGGAGGAAAATACTGCAAGTCAAGGATCAGGGGTGATTTTAGCAGGGCTTATGATAACATCCGGTCACCGGACATTTTCCGGTCAAATACTGTCCATGTCCGGAAAATTGCATGCATGGCCGGACACCTTGACTGGCCATACTAAATACAGGATAAAAGAATAAGAAGTCCAACAGAGAAAGGTTACTGAAGTCTGTGGAGTCATATATCGAGCATCGACAAGCAATAGCCGCTTCGATGCAAAGAAGCACTAATGATTGATCACCACGTGCATGTCCGTAAAATAGCGGTAAAAATGGAGGATTGCGAGTATACCTCATCCAGTGAAGATAGTGAGACAGAGAATGAACTAGATGACATTAGAGATATAGAAGACAGTCCAGCGTCTAGGAAGCAAAGTGTTGCGGACAATGGTTCGACTATCTTGTCAGGTGAAAAACGATCAAAGAAAGTGACACGTGTGGCAAAGAAACGAGGCATCACCATAAGTACAGTTGAGAAATGGAAAAGGGACTACGAGAAATCATTGAATACGTGTCTATGGCTAGAATATGAAAAGATGGACCGGGAGTATGTTTCTGTATTAAAGTGCAAGGTATGTAAACGATTTGTTGATAAGATACAAAGTGCTAGAAACTTCAACCCAGCTTTTATAAACGGATCAAAAAACCTTCATGCTTCAGCAATGAAGATCATGGTAAAACTGATATGCACCAAATGGCTATGCACCTTTACAATAAATATCGCGCTGAGGATATTACAGACTACACACCAATAGCTAAAGTGCTTTCTACGCTAGATAAGACGACTAAGCAAGCTTTACAGAAGAAATTTGAGATAGCTTACTTTGTTAGTAAGGAAAATTTGGCTTTCACAAAGATGGCCTCATTATGTGAATTACAGGCAAAACATGGTGTGGAGTTAGGAACAGGATATAAAAACAACCAAGCCTGTTCAGTGTTCACTGAATACATTGCTAAAGAACAGCGGATTTTATTAAATGAAAAGTTAAAAAATGTGCATTATTTTAGCATTCAGGCAGATGGAAGTACAGATTGTGACAATAAAGAGGAGGAATTATACCTTGTTTTGTATTTTGACCCATACACAGATGATGGTAAAGTACACGTCCGCAGCAAGTTTTTTGCTGTTCGTCAACCAAAGGATGGTACAGCAGCAGGCTTGTATGAATCTTTCACAAGGGCCCTTCATTATATGGATGTGAAAGATTGGAAAGACAAATTAATAGGTTTTGGTTGTGATGGCACTAGCGTAAATATTGCTGGTAATGGGTTGAAAGGTTTTTTTGAACAGTGTTGTCCGTGGATTGTGACATTTTGGTGCCTTGCTCACCACCTGGAGTTATCTATAAAAGATGCCTTGAAGAGCACTTACTTTTCTACTACAGATGAGGTTTTAATGCGTTGATACTACCTATGTGAGAAGTCTTCCAAAAAATGTCGAGAATTAGATGATGTTGTGCAATCTCTCAGGTTCTGTTTTACAGAATCTGAATCAGGACTACATACTGTAAAAGGAAATAGGCCTCTACGTGCTTGTGGCACCAGGTTTATTTCACACAAGGTAGCAGCCATTAATTGGCTGCTTGATAAGTATGGGGCTTACCTTGCCCATCTCTTTACCCTTATGGAAGATTCATCAGTTAAACAAGTTGACAAACAAAAGCTGAAAGGATATGTTTTAAAGTGGAGGGAAAGCAAAGTGTTAATAGGTTGTTCGTTCTTTCATGATTTATTAAAGCCATGTGCAATTCTGAGTAAAGTTCTTCAAGATGATGATTTGTGCATTACTGAAGCTATAGAAGCTCTTTTGAAAACCAATAAGAACATTGATAACTTGAAAGCAACAAGTTTTGATGATCTTCCAACAGTTAAGAAGGTGACATCAAGAATTCAGGATAGCAATGATGGAGCAACTTATCAAGGGGTACAGATAACTTGTTATACAGAAGCGGTGACCTTTTTTAGGCTTCATAAGGATGAATTTATAAGATCAGTTTCAGAATGTTTGAAAGACAGGATCAAGGTTCAGCATACTGAACTACTTACAGATGTACTGACTTTGCTGGCTACTCATGGATGGGGACGGTCTGAAGATATAGAATTCGCTACTGTTTCCATTAATAATCTTGCTACTCGATTTAAGGTGCCACTGGAGAAATCTGGTGTAGACGTTTCTGCGCTTAAAGATGAGTGGATTGATTTGGTTGATTATGGCCGGAAATATTTAAACCTTACTCAGGATAAAACTCTTACTATATGGTGGAAGCTTTTTAATGCCCCTTCATCAAAGAACTGGACTAATATTTTAAGTTTGATAGAGCTATTGTTTTGTTTACCTATGTCAAATGGCCATGTGGAGCGTGTCTTTTCAACTCTAAAACTAATTAAATCTGACCACCGTAGTTGTCTTAGTGAGCATCATTTAGATGATATAATACGTATCATGATTGAGGGACCCCCTTTATCTCAGTGGGATTCTAGTAGGGCTATTCAGCTATGGTGGCAAGAAAAACAAAGAAGAAGTGTTGGTGATACACGAAAAGCACCAAAGAAAAAAAAGACAGATGAATCAGAAGATCTACATCAGAAATCCTGGATTTGGAAGGATGGGAGAATTTTTTGGCTGATGACACAGATGAAATGTTATTGTAGAACTGAACAGTAAAAACTAACCATTCGATTTATCTAGTGATAAATGACTACTGATTCTGTAGCTACATAGCTTTGAAATGATGATAATAAATATTTACATACGTAGCTACAGCATACTTCAATTTGGTTATAGCTAGATAAGTAGCTAACAATAATTATGTGAATGCATGTTCATTAATTAGGCTTCCACTGCATGTTCATGTTGAATAATAATAACTAATCAAATGTGGTAACTGGTTGCACTACTTCTGTACAACAAACTTGTGTCAGATCAATTTAGGTAATTGTCTGGCCAGTTTTATTTTGACTGGACATTGTGACAGTACAACAATAAATCCTTATCATAAGCCCTGTTTTAGTGATCAAAAACTTTGACGGCGGTTGAAGGTGCAAGTACACAACATATGGGTGCTTCACCCCTTTGAGATTATAAACATCTGCTTCAAATGGGTTTGTAATCTTTCGCAGGATTGACCCATTCCGAGACCCCCAGTGGGGGGGTGTTATGAACAAAGGCTTTTGAAGATTTTACATATTAACACGTGTCTTTTTAGCATTTTGTCAAAGGTGTCAGATGGGTTCAAGCCTGTGAAAGATTCCAGACCCTTTCAGAGCAGATGCTCATAATACGTATCTGCATAGAAAGGGTCTGCCCATGCGAGACTATGTACAGTGATGGAGGAAGGCTCTAAATGGCTAACTTGAAGCAACAACAGTTGTTTGCAAGGTGCCAAATGGAAATAACTGATGCTCCCAACTTGAGTACTAGACAGATGCACACAGCATCAAGGGGCGAGCCTGAGAATGCATGCATGCAATTTGTATGGTCATGTGAGAAGCATACAAGAAACGTACGCAACAACGTGTCGAGACGTGGTGAGTTATGGCGGATGAAGATGTGGCAGTGTCAGAGATGAGGCGTCGTCTCAGTTCGCTTATTACAGTGTATGGCATAGTCTTTCTTCTCTTTTCATCTTCTATGGTATGGTCGCTACACGAGGTCCTGTAATCTACACCCGTGGCATGGTCGACGACATGAAACAAATAAGGAAGTCCTGTAATGTACGATGTCACTGTGGCACAGTCGACGACACGAAACAAATAAGGAAGTCATATATGGAAGCACTGTAATCTATGCCGTTCACTTATCATGGCATGGACGATAACACTAACCCATATATGGAAGCACTGTAATCTATGCCGTTCACTTATCGTGGTATGAACGATAATACCACCCATATATGGAAGCACTGTAATCTATGCCATTCACTTATCGTGGCATGAACGATAACACCAGCCATATAAGGACGCGCTGTAATCTACGCCATTGAATTCTCGTAGCACACGTAAGTTACCCAATTTTTGTCATAATTCTTTGTGCATGGTCGATAACACCAAAATTTGAGGGGGCGACTCGCTTAGGCTCACCCCAATCAATACTGATGTGTTATGATTTCCTCATGCTTGAGTATTTTCACATGTCCGTGTAAAGCATTATCACTTGTGGCTCATTATGAGTATAATATATTATCTACTGTATTTTCTAGCATTTATTATGCATGTATTACTTTTACTGTGCATGTATTACTTTTACTGTATACTGTAGCCGTTGTATTAATAAGAATAATTTAAATTTTAAAAAGGAGTAGGGAGATAATTGATAAAACTTTAATCCCTACTTTTGGTTGGCTTATGATTTCAGCAGTAGGTTAGTAGCTGTAATCAAGCCAAGAGTAAGGATTAAACTTTTAATCAATTATCTCATGGCAGAATTCGGCTTTAGTGTCCTCTGTGCCAAAATCTTTCCTTGTTTTTTTACTTTTTATATCGATCCCTACTCCTTTATTAAATTTTTAATTTTTAATTATTCTAGTTTGTTTGCTTTTTATGTATGCTTTAATTTATGTATGCTTTTAATCATATAATTTGTAACTGTCTCTGCAAAAACCGACCACACCAAAACTGAAATCACTTTTATTACACAAGAGCATAGCTACACTCAATAACTATCTATGCACAGCGTCTCCACTCCACTGTCCAATGTGAGCGGGTCTGCTTTTCTGGAGGCCATTTTGCCGACTCTGTGATGTTACGGTTAAGAGAATGGTGCCAACAGAGGGCACCAATTGGGCCAGCAATGACCTGGAACTGCTCCCATCGTTAGCTAGATGCCTCCCTGGCCTTGTGGTGTGGTATGGGCTCAATGTGGCTACTTTTGGTGGCTTCTCCTGCTCTAAACGTAGTTGTATAAGTCTGAGCCCCCTATCCCACCCCTCCCCTTCCTCTCACCCGCCCACCTCCTTGTTCCGCTGGACTGAAATTAGTGCACACCAGAAAAAATGTCTCAAAAGCCCTGAAATTCAGCCATCGGCCATTCACAGGGTTAACTATACGAAATCTAATGGATTACTCTATTTATTGCAGCTGCTAATACATGACGGCCAGCTACAGGCAGCAGGTTGTTTTAATTAATATAATATTTTGAAATGGTATTTCTCGAAATACTACCAAGTGCAAACTAGGCCGGTTTTCCCTTGGAAGGTCACATTTATCTGTTCTTAACTTCCAGGCGCCTACTTTATTAGTTTTTACAGGCGCTTGTTACAGGTAACAAGATGGTTAACATGGCAAACCAGCTGTATTATAGCCAAATACATTCGAAAAATATCAAAATCTATTTGTCTAAGTTGTATATTGGCACACATAATGAAGTTCATAATGTAATAGTGTCTGTTAATATAGGAGTATTAACAGCAGGCGCATAACTAATTGTGTCACATGTTTCTTGTGTGACGAAATATACAGAAGGTGCAGGTTTATCGACACCTTCTTTCACAATTTTCTCGCCTTTTAAAGGAACAGAGAAAGAAAAAGGAAGATAGTGAAGGATGAAAAGAAATGCCATGGCACAGTGGATGAATCTTCATCAGAACAACAGTTTCATAAATCGGGCGCGATTACCTTTGTTCTGTGAAATTTCTGGAGCCGTACACCTAGCGCTAGTGGGTCTTACCAGACAAAATTCAGGTGAATTTCGAAAACTTTAGAATTCGCTACAGATCGAGATATTCGACTTACAAAGGTACAGCATCATTGTAGCAGTACCAATGCATTCCAGTAGGTTTTTTCGGGTAAAGCCTATTGGAAGGTTGTTTTATGAAGTGTGAAAAATCGGGAAACCATACAATTTCTTACCAATCCCTACTATTATGCATTTGTGTATAGTTATTGTATGTAACAAATGTAGGTTGATTACTCAGAATCAAGATTTAATGAAATTGTTCAAAAATTAAAGTCATTTTTAAAGCAAGTAGGATTTAAGGTACATAGATGCATGATTATATGTTGCATTATGCTAAACAAAAACACTTTTAAAAAGTGCCATTGTAAATAGGCATTTGCAACCAAAAACTCTGATATCAGCTGAGGCCAACTACGGGAATGACATACTGTACACTAGTTTACATGGTATTTTCACAACTATGATTGGATTGGCATTGGTCACCTTTATAAAAATGATGTGTACAAAAAGCGGCCAAGTGACAAAGCCAATCATAGCTATGAAAACCAGCCTACAAACTACGTATTGTTCTATATACAGGGCCATAGCAAAGCGATTGGGAGTGGTCCGGCTGCTTTCACCTCTTCTACATTTCTCAATAAAATAACAAGAGCTAGAATACAATTCCATTAGGACTTCTTTCTTCAACAGTGGCATTTTGTTATTGTAACTATAGTAGGCTTACTTGATTGTGTGGGCAGCCGGTATTTTGCATCTACTTTTGTATACATTCTAGCCAAAGTAGTATCACAAGGTGAATATTATGGTCATCTGCTCATATAAAAGCTCTTTTGATGAAAATAATTTTTAAGTCTGAAAGAAGTGGTCCGGCCAATGGACTGGTTGCTACGGCCCTGATATATGTTATTCAAATAGTTACAAAGATTTTTGATGAATAATTTCTTGGCCTTAGCTGATATCAAAGTTTTTGGTCACACATACCTATTTACAAGGCTGCTGATCAGCCCTGCACTTTTTTACACCCAGGATGATTTTGTTTAGCATATCACTACTTTTTGAAAGTACGTATAAACAGGTGTTATTTGGAGGTGTTATTACTGGCAAGCAGCAGAGTAATACTGCATGGGCATCACATGTACTTGTGGGATAATTATCCCAATCTAAAAAGCACCTGCACAAAAAGTCACTATATATTTCGAGTACTAAAAATATTTTAGACTTTGGTCCCTGGGAGTAGATTAATCCTATAACTCAACCAGGTTGTCCATAACCCGCAGTTCATCGAAATCAGTTTAGCCAGTCTTCTGATATGGCCTTATAAAGTCCTTCCTTTCACCACAAAAATTTTACACGGCAGTCATTTTCATTTTCATTGCACACTTTTCATGGGCTTGCGTGAACCCCACAACAAACTCTCATTTTGTACATTCACTTGCTTATCTAATGACTCATTCATTTCTTCATGGATTTCAGCCAAATTTGTATCAGCACTTCTCCTCATGTATGCTCTACCTGTTATACTATATTTTCAGCCTAAATTAAAAACTTGAGAAAGGTTATTCCATTAATAGTTTCCATAACTTGGACCCCCTTCAAATGATTTACATAAAATTTCAAACACACATCTTTATTGATGTATCAATAGTTTATAAAAAAATGCGTGGCTAAGATTTTGGGAGCTTCAAAGTTAAATTTAAGGTACTAATTCTCTAATAATGAGCAAATCAGGCTGAAAATGATTCGTCGGACATGGCGAACGAACGCCATAAAACTCACAATGGTTGGAACCCAGGAACTGTGGGGCCGATTTCCTCCATCATCGGTTTATTGATTCTATATAGTAAGAACATACTATGTCTGTGATAGCTTCTGTGGTGATTTAACTACAACGTATGCAAATTTTTGTACAGTAAGACATGTAAATAACTCACTCAGTAGTCGCTTATGCTGGTTCTTATTGGCCTCGCAACTCACTATCGTGAGTCTTGATTATACATAATATAAGTACAGTTGTCTTGATGCAGCTAGAACTTGAAATACCAGTCAACTGTCAGCCCATTTTCCAACCAGTTTCTAGCAAAATTTGATATGCTAGGAACCTAAGACAAATTTACTGTACATTTCCAATGTGGAATCCGTCATTTTAATAAATGAATGGACCAATTTCTAATCTTTGTTTCAAGCTTTGCTAATGCAAATGTTACATGACATGTATAACATGTAGGATTCTGATATAAGATATTTACCATGCAGTGGCTTCACTGGTGAGAATTTGTTAGAGCAAGCAACACATCCACAACTCATCAAGTGGTATAGTGGTCCTACATTACTGAAATTAATAGGTATGCTAATATGTGTTGTTGTTGTTGTTGTTGTTGTTGTTGTTATGAATTACTATTGTGAGCATTTTGAAAAAATTAATAAAGCTCACATGCACGTACACAAAAAATTGAATGAGCCAAAAGTAAATGTATCTTAAGCTAGACTCTTTAGTGTTCTATCGTGCCACAATCTTTTCCCTTGTTTACTTTTTGTAGCTAGAACTGAAAGATCGATCCCTTTTTAGTTTTAATTATTCTATGAATATTGTTGACTTCACGATGGCACTGAAGTTCCTCGCCCAAAACGTTTCTCCGAATAGTTTTGTACGTATACAGTATCAGTGCTCCAGATAATACCTGGACACCAGACATTTTCGGGCTAAATTAAGATTTCCGGAAAAGTACACAAGTATTCGGAAAAAGTGTCCGGGGCTAAGATAAAGACTAACTTTTAAAGCCAAAATTCTTACCATAACACTATAGGCTAGTCTTCTTTTATAAGCTCTGCAACCCTCATGGCACGCCCACTTTCAAAACTGAAGCACTCTGTCTTGTTAGTAATGTACAGCTAGTTAAACGGCTTTTACTGTGGAATGAATGGCTAAGACAGCATTATAATGCTCTTCTTTGGCAGTAACTCACAATGCGCTTTGTTACTAAAGCCCCGCTCATCAGTAATATCGATAGCAAGCGTCATATAAAGAAACTGAAAAGCAGTAGGACTTGTTTGATTGGTTAATCAGGCTTCATTTCACGTGAATAGTAAAATATTTGTCTTGGAAACCAGACCGATTTTGTGGGATGGGAAAAAAGCGGTCTGGCTTGCGAGACTAGGAGAATATGTATAAGTAGCTAACTAAATCATTTTACTTTCTAGTTATATGTGTCTGAACAATTGTTTGAAATGTCAGA
This sequence comes from Spongia lamella, assembly GCA_963930835.1. NCBI lineage: Eukaryota > Metazoa > Porifera > Demospongiae > Dictyoceratida > Spongiidae > Spongia > Spongia lamella. The sequence goes on along the minus strand of OZ005746.1, from coordinate 19,060,432 downwards.
TCAATTTTTATAGTGATCTGACATTATGTCAGTTAACACTGAATCCTTATCGGGAGCACTGATACATGGTGACTATGTTGCTGAGACTTCTATTTATTCATGTGTTCACACATGTTTTAAAAATTTTCATGATTTTCAAAAAGATTTTTCACAACCAACTATTTTTGTAAAATATTGTCATTAAAAAACCACCTAGTACTATATATATGTAGTGATATTCTGACTCTTGCATTCCTTTGTTCTCCTCTGCTTGTTAGCCTTCTCTTATCTTTCTCTTAATTATCTCTCGACTTACCTGTGATGTCATTAATTACTATTACCGCCTCATTTTTATATGGTGAACATCAAATTTTTATGTACGTGACCAAATACTCAACACATAACGCATATAAGTTTAATTCTTTTGTTAATCTAGCTTCAATATACTTTAGTGATAAAACTTTTTAAAGTAATACAAGATTGTTTCAAGCCGAAATTTTTACTGTAAAACTGTAGACCGGTCTTCTTTTATAAGCTTCACTACCCACACGACACACCCACTTTTAAAACTGAAGCAATGTGTCTTGTAAGTTATGTACTATAACAGTTGATTACACAGCTTTTAAATGACTAACAGCATTTTGCTCTTCTTGGCAGTAACTCACAACATGCTTCGTTACTAAGACCCTTTCCATCGGTAATATTGATACCAAGTGTCATATAAAGAAACCGATAAGCAGTAGGACTTTATTCAGACTTCATTTAACGTAAATGGTTTTTAATAGCCTAGGGGCGCGCACACACACACACACAAACACACACACATACTGACTTTCCAGACAAAAGTAATTTCAAGAAACCCGGCTTTGGCTGGCATGAGCCTCATTTAAAAATGGTAAGGGGAGAACCTGACTAACAACAACAGCATTAAACAAGTTAAAAGTCATGTACTGTATGCATGTATGTATGCATGCATGTATGTATGTATGCATGTATGTATGCATGCATGCCTGTATGTATGTATGCATGCATGCATGCATGCATGTATGTATGTATGTATGTATGTATGTATGTATGTATGTATGTATGTATGTATGTATGTATGTATGTATGTCAAATTCACATTATTATTGATGAACATATGTCATGTTACTACATATGTCTTCATATGCACACAGATACATTTGAACCTCCTACTAGACCTGTAGAGAAGCCATTCAGATGTTCTGTAGCAGATATTTTTAAAGGTACATATATGTTACGTAAATATATGATACAGCTCAATTTAAACTTGATACTCGCATGCACTATCTCACAAGCAGTATCACTTTCCTCTAAAGTGTATGGTATTAAACTCGCATTTGAGGCTGATTTACTCGCATGTCAGTAAGTATCGCTAGCATTACATTCTGGTTTGCTCATGAAGTGTTTACAAGTGCTTGATAGGAGTATTTCACGAGTTCGAGCACTCACATTAGCAAGGCTGACAGTAGGGGTGGGCGGTATACCGATATTAAGTTATTTCATGGTAATAATAAAAATACTTATGGTATATGGTCAAATTAATTTTAAACGGTATTCAAAAATACAGATAATTAATAGTTGTATACGGACTTTATGGAAGTTAAAATGGCAGGGTTATCGAGTTCTGAGTCGATTTCAGAGATTGTTGCTCCAGCAAAGAAGCGAATTTCAGTCGTATGGGACTATTTTGGTGTACAGAAAGATAAAGATGATTCTATTGTTTGTCGATCTTATCATCGTTCGGTTACCACCAAAAATGGGAACACTTCGAATTTATTAGCTCACCTCAAGACTAACCATGCTTTGCTATACCAAGAGTGTCAACAGGCCATGCCACAAAAAGAATCGAAGAAACCAAAGATCCAGTCCACACAGCCTACCTTGATGGAAACCGTCGTCAAGTCCCAGCCGTATGAGAAGAAGGGAAAGCGATATGCTGAATACACAAATGCTATCACTTTCTGCATTGCCAAGGATTCCTTACCAACACATACTGTCGAGCAAACTGGTTTTACAGCCATGTTGAAGGCATTTGATCCACGTTATATTCCAAGTAGAAATTATTTTTCGCGAACTGCACTGCCAACACTGTATGCCTCAACAAAATAAAGGGTAGCTTCAGAAGTACAACAAGTGCATTTCTTTTCTACAACCATGGAGATGTGGTCTAGCATAGGGCTAAAACCCTACATGAGCTACACCATTCATTATATTGACAACAACTGGACTCTACAAAATAGGTGTTTACAAACCCAATTTTTTCCTGAAAGCCACACTGGGGAAAACATATGCAGAATGCCTTGGATTCTTGGAATCTTAAAGCTGAAAACCAGGTACCGTATAAGCAGAAAATATGACAGAGAATTAAATTTGGCGGTTGGCGATTTTTTGAGGGAACTGCCAAATTTAATTCGCCAATAAGTTTCCATAAGTTTTATATCTGGATTTTAGCTCATGATTATTCAATATAAATTACAGCTGCGCTTTTAACAATATAGCTAACAAACACATAACCATGCAACGTTTGTCATATTGCTCATCTCGGAGGCCTAGTCTTGCAAGCCTCTTGTGGGCCGCACGCTGGTCCACAGGAAAGGCTCACGACACTACATCGTATAGTTTAGTACTTCTCCCAGACTCCACTGATCCATTCCATATACTCTTGTTACTTGTGATAGCCTCAAATCCAGCTGTAATAACTCGCGCCATAAACAAAACTGTCTTGCTATATTCACGTGCCATGTTAATAATCTATGAAGTGCTGCTAAAATTAATTAAGTGACGCTTTTGAAAATTGTTGCTACTCTTCAAAACGTCAAATTTAATTTGCCAAAGTGATTCATTACCTAAATTGCCAAATATTTTTCCCATCATATTTTCTGCTTATACGGTATGCCTTACAACAAATAATGGGTCAAACATTGTAAAAGCAGCACGAGACCTAAGTTGGCGGAGATTGTCCTGCTTTGGACACAATTTACACTTAGCTGTTACAAAATCTCTTAATGGTGACCAAAGGTGTATCAGAGTACTAGGAGTTTGTCACAAGATTGTGAGTGCTTTTTCTCAAAGCTGGAATAGAAAGCAAGAGCTCATCAAAGCACAAATTAATCTTGGTATTAACCAGAAGTCACTTGTTGCTGACTGTCCTACAATGTGGGGTAAAATGGGTAAAATGGTTAGTGAGCAGAAGAAAGCTATTAGATTAGCCCTTTCTGTAGATAGGTCTGCCTCCCATTTAATCCCAACTTGGCAAGACATTGATGTACTGGGGTCAATTAACAAGGCTCTATCTCCTCTCCATGAATTAACAGACATTCTGTGTCTGGAGAACAGTATGTTACAGTATCAGCTATAAGACCAATAGTTGAGTTAATCAAAACTAAAATTTTACACATAGAAACTGCTGATACAGATCTAACAAAATCCTTGAAACAAATATCAATGAAGATCTTGGTCAACATTACAAAGACAAAGAAGTCACTGGTCTTTTAGACGTTACATCAGTCTTGGACCCTAGGTTCAAAGTGAAATATCTAGAAGAAGTAGATGAAATTTTAGCTCTAGTAATGGAGGAAGGTGCCAATATTGTTCGGATCGCTCAAGAAAAAAGAGTCGGCCAGGCATCAAATGACACAGCAGCAGCAGAGTTGATCATAATCACGCCTGAACCTTCACGAAAGAAATGGAAATTAGGTACATTGTTTAAGGTGTATGAAGATGATGTAGAAGAAGGCCCTCAACAAATTTCTCCTGAGCAAATATTTAACACTGAACTTAATGACTATTTGTCACTACCAAAATTGGATGCAGAAGAAGAGATTCTGCCATGGTGGAAATCGTACAGTAGTAAATATCCATTTATGTCACAACTAGCACAAAAATACTTAAGCGTATGTGCCACTAGCTCGGCGTCAGAGCGACTGTTCAGCACATCAGGAAATATAGTTACTCCCAGCAGATCTTCCCTAAAACCAGACTAAGTCAACATGTTAACATTTTTATCAAAAAATTTGTAACTATTAGCTAGCTACAAGCCAATACCGCCCACCCCTAGTTGACAGCTGATTATACACAGGAGTGCACCCACTTGCTTGACCAGATGCTGGGCATTTATCCTTTACAGTACAGGCGTCTATAAGCGCCCGTAAAACTCACTGTGTCATGCTTACATAATAGTCATAACATGGGCATGAGGGAAAGCTGCAGTACTTATAAAATGGGCAAAAATTGCATTTTAATCGCTGATAAACTAATGGTGAGTGTTACAAATAGAGTATATACATTAAGTCACACAGTAAATATATTATTTTTGTCATGTGAGAAACACACCTAAAATGCCATCTTTTGGCTTATATCAGCTTCTAAACTTCCATGGACATGAAAAACGAGCATTTTAAGACTAGTAACAAAGTATATAGATTAAATTTAAAATTTTTCAATTTCACAAAAGGGAATAGGGATCGAAAATGCTACTAGAAATCGACAACCTAGCACTATAGAGATCAAAGGATAGAAAAAGTTAAAGATCAAAAAAGTATGGAAACAAGAAGGATAGAAAAGCTTAAAGATCAAAAAGTATGGAAACAAGAAGGAGGTTGTAACTACGTAGATAGGACTGTTATTCTAAAGCATTTGCGATCCCTATTCTGACTGCTTATTTCTAGTAGCATTTTCGATCCCTATTCCCTTTTTTGAAATTGAAAATTTTAAATTTAATCTAGACTAATCATCAATTAACAGGAAATACCACTAAATTATTGTCAACAATTCCAGCAGTGAAATATGGGAGGTGCATGCGTGCATGGCTTTTGATACAAATAGTCTGGAGCATATTGTAAGTAGTATAATATTTCTAAAACAGGCAGGTAAGTATTAAGTAGGGTATATGGTTATAGGCTAGTATATAAATGTAGTAATACATTTGTTTACACGAAGTTGCTATTTTTACGGTCCTGTAATCTAAGCTTTGTGTTCTATTTTACGGCAAGCCTAAATGTGCACATGCAAGCTTCTCGTGACTAAGCAGAGATAATAAATATGCAGGCGCTTTGCTCCACTGTGCCATACTAATTTATTGATTACCATTATTTTAGTGATGCCATTCCTATATTCTACTTGACCTGGAATAATCTATAACATGAATGAACGCAAATAGTGTGCATGTTCACAATTACATATGTATGTGTTATGTAAAATGTAAAAGGTAAATGAAAGTAGTTATGAGGAGTAGCATCCTCAACAAAACCAATCTTTCTTCTTTGGTGGCTTTTTCATACTAATGCATCTCAAGTGAAACCAGTCCAGACAACTTTCACACACTATGCTCTCAAGTGCTGGGTGGTTTGGAAATTTTCATCTTGGTATCGGTATGAAGAAAATACCCCAGTATACCGGTATTTCACGGTATTTAAGATATCACAACTTACACAGTAAAATGCAGTGGAAGGTACATTATAGTAGAACACTATAAACTATTTTCAAGTCATTGTTATCTCAAAAACCCATTTAAAAATGAGATATAATAGTACCCACAAGGGAAACTTTTTATGAGTTTAACTGGTTATAAATACAAATTTACACCTTCTATCCCTTTAACCCGCAAATTCTTTTAAAACGCAATAATACGCAAGCAGGCATTTAAAGGCCTAGCCACAGACTGGTGCCAAAACGCTGGTACTATTTATTATGCATGAAACTAATCTACAACTTATAACCTTTCTACCCATATAAAAACTTACAAGATATGTTAAAGAACTCGCTGGTTATGAAGCAAAGAAACAGCACACATTCTTTTTGCCAGCAATAACTGGTGTAACTCACCGCACCGGCCGCCATTTTTTTATCACGATAACCGAAACTTTTCTAGATGCAGAATCACGTGAGGAACAAGATGGTCGAAACCATTTTTGATAGGAGCTACGGCAGCTTATTTATGGTCGTTTTAACGTCAAGATGTAGCATAAAAGAAAGAAAAGATGGTTATTTTGTATTTTCTTCACGCTTCAAGCTCCTCCTGAGGAAGACACTTTTATCGGAGCTGCTTGCCGACTTGTTGGTTCCAATCGGACTGTAATGGTGAACAAAACAATATAAAAACTATTATTCTAGGCCTTTTAGGATTTAAACTACGGGAGTTTGTTTGGTTGCATGTTATCTCATCAGTATACTGGTGATTGCGGGTTAAAGGGTTATACAAATAGGTTGGTGTCTGTCTGTAATGTTTAAGTGTTAACCTCACTGTTTAGTTTGTTTACACTAACTTATGGCTTCCTGGACCATCTCTAATTCACAAAAATGTAATAAAGAAAATACCAGTATAAATACTATGGTAACTGGTATTGCTTACATACCGTGAATAACTACAAATACTGGTATACTGCCCAGCACACTGCCCAGCACTACTTAACGAATTCGTTTATAGTTTAGGCACCCATGACATGCAAAGTTTCAGGTCCCATAGGTACTGTACATTTTTAGGCTATTCTTTAGCCCTTCTCAGAGTAGCCAGAGGGGGTTCATGGGGTTCATGGGGTTCGGACGAACCCCCCTTTCAAACCAGGAATTTTAAAAACATAGCTAGCTAAGATTAACACTAACCCTTACACTTTAAACCCATTTTAGCATCAGTATCATCTCTAGCATCATCTCCAATCACCAGTCAAAACAAGCGCCATTTAAAGTATTTTTGATTATCACCGGCGCACGTGAGACTCACCCAATTATGGCGCGCGGGTGGCTTGTTACGAGGTGAAACGTTTTGTTTTGAGAGTATACAGCTACGTAGTCAATATACAAGTTACTGAAGATCATTATCACGAAGAACCTGGCGTACAGCTCTTAACTTCATCTAGTACACACTGGAGTGGGCACTAATAAGAACTCAATTGTTAGAATAGGCAACTCAAGACTACAGATGGACAAAAAGAATAGGTAGTGTACAAAATCGTGTGAGTTGTTTACTCTTGAACTGAAATATATGGATTGGTGATTTGAATAAGAATTATAGTTGGTTCACGTTCACTGTGCAGTTGAGCCGGCTGGAATGAAGACATTTAAGATCAAAGCATTTTGGACATATCTTTCATACTTCACGGTTTTAATTATGCGTAATATGCATGCACAAAGGCTCACGTTTGCAAAAATGGCGTCTTCACCAAGACTTGTGCTATACTGTTTTAAAGAAAGAAAAGCGCTTCTGGAGAGACTATAAGTATGTTTAATGAAAATATGTATCAATAAATCAAGAATGGCAAGGTAATATAAGTTTTAGTGTTAACGATAAAATCAAAATGAATTGGTAAGTCGCGTTCTATGTATAGCGCTATACTTACACTAGATTTACAGTACCTTCAGAGGTATGTTCAAGCAAACAATTCACTATTAGCGATGAAAATGTATGGCGCTTATTATTGCTGATGAAATATTGGCGCATCTACTTGGCTTTATACGTCACGAACGTGTGTTAACTCGGTAACTTCAAATTATTGTACTTAAACGGCTTCTACATAGGAAATGTATGGCAAAATTTAAAAGCTCCATAACTTCCAAGTGCTGGCTCCAGCTGAAGCGCTTCTTTTATAAACGTCTCCGGCATTTGACGGGCTTCACGATTATCTAAAAAAATTAATTCTAGCTCATTCCTACCGGAAATTATTAAAGAATTACGGACCACACAGTGAACGCGAACCAACTATAACCAATAGCAATTCTCACGCTCACATGGTGGATGAATGGCAAGGGTATTGAAAGATTCTGCTAGAAGCTTGATGTGGAGTATCAAATATATTTACTGCACAGGATATAGCTAAATGATTAATCATGCATGCATATACATAAAAATAAGCTGCAGGAACAGCAGCAAGTCATTAGTTCCATGCACCTAGCATTCAGTAGCTTACAATGCACTTAATGCTTTTTACAAAATAATGTGAATAATTATATGCTGCAAGGTGCGTACGATCTATATACTAGCTAATTCTGTATCTGCGCTGGTCAAGGGTTTGGCTGAATTTAGAACCCTCCTTTTGACAATGCAGGCTACGCCCCTGCTTCTATGAACTGGGCTATTTATTTCATTGCACATGCTTACAAGCTACACTCAAGAAATATCCATTCAAGTTGTCTCTACTAGCTAATGTTAACTGTTCTGCACCCTGCAAAGCACAATTAAAACAAAGGCACTCCTAGAGGGCATGAATCGTGTGGCCAATGCTTGGAATGCTTCCATTGATGGCTTGCCATTGTAGGTTCCATATGGTTTGTTTTTGTAGCTGGGTCCTCTTTCTTCCCTCTTATCACCATTCATCACCTGTCCAACGCCTTTACCCATGGTCTTCTTACCAACTAACTTAAAATTAGTTGTAACTGTAACTCAAAAGCTCCAAAATCCAGCCATTAGATTTTTACATGGTTATACGTATGACACTAATAGGTTTTATGTCCACTTACTTAAATAGTATTTTACAATACTGTCATGTACTTATCTGCCTTAGCTGGTTTTGCCAGATATGATCACATATATACATACACAGATGATCTTATCTACATATACATATATTGTATAGGTCAGGGTGCTGGGTTTAGTGTATCAGCTAGAATAGAATCAGGTTTTTTACAACAAGGAGATGTTGTATTGGTATTACCAGCTAATGAGACTGCTTCAGTTAAAGGTGTGTACAAAATTGTTCATACCATCAAGGATTTATATATACAACATTAGCTCTATTAATTAATGAAGATTTGGTTACATGGGCAGTAGCTGGGGATCAAATCATTATAACACTACAAGGAATGGATATTACTAAGATAAAGTGAGAGTACAGTAGGTGAAGTTGACTTTCATTAGTTAATGTAATGTCTCGTTCTGTAGTGTTGGTAGTGTACTCAGTGAACTTGATAAACCAGCCAGAGTGTGTACTATGATACAAGCACGTGTGCTAATATTTGATATTGAATTTGCTATTACTCAAGGATATCCGGTGAGTTTTGTATGTAATGTGTGATATTGAATATTGTTGTGTAATTAAGACTCATGATAGTGAGCCGCGAGGCCAAGAAGAAGTGCAGCAACGCAACCACTAAGTGAGTAGCACCTCCCTCAAACTTGCAAACACTCTAGCCAAGCTGCCATGAAAGCTATTGCTTAGTTATTACAGACCCAGAATGTTCTTACTATATAGAATCAATAAACCAAGAATGGAGGAAATTGGCACCACCATTGCTATGTACCAGCCATTGTGAGTTTTATGGTGTTAGTTGTGTGACTACGCGTGACAAACCATCCTTTCCTGCCCGATTCACCTGTTTACTACAGAATTAGTACCTTCGTTATTTGAAGAATTAACAAGTAAATTAAAAAAACGTTAATTTCAAGGATCCTGAAAGTACCTAACAAGATGAGAAACTTACGATTCTATTATATTTGAGATCCCTATTTTGACTGTGGTATGGTATAGCTATATATCATTTGAAATAGGGATCTCAAATATAATAGAATCGTAAATTTCTCATCTTGCTTAGGTACTTTTTCAGGATCCCTATTCTTTTTTGAAATTAACAATTTTTTTAATCTACTCGTTTCTTTATAGTTTTTTCATGTCCATTGCTGGACAGGTAGAGCTAGCTACATATGTGCTACTTATAATCTTAAATCCATAGCCCACATCAATAAATGCATATGCAAAGTGTCAACTTAATTTTTAACCGGCTGTCCTTAATGCATTTGTAAATTTTTAAATCTAAGCATTAAACACCGTGCTATGTGCCAAAGTCACTGATAGTTTTAGTAGTATTACAGCATTATTTATAGCAGTGTAACAATAGAGAATATATAGTATATAAGTTACTACCAAAATGGATAAAGTCTCGATATTTCATCACCGAAAGTACACCGGTAAGAATTATCAAAATATACCTTATTTGGTATCAAACAGCTTAGCAGGAAGTTGGTAGAGCAGGCTTTGGTGATTAATTACCTGGCCGCAATAGTTTGCTACACATTATAGTTCAGGAGTAGCATTATATAGTAGGCAAAGTTTTGGTTATTTGCTAACATTCCTGTATAGTTATTTACAAGACAGGGGTTTTACTCATAATCACAATGTACTGTTAATGCATCATATTAATTCATATGCTTATAACAATTTTTGTATGCTCTATTAGAGTTTGTATACTCAAATTATCTATATGTATGTATAGCACAGTATGTAGCCACTACATACAGTACCGCTCACTTTAAACTTGACGACACACGCGTGCAGCAACTGCACAACTCGACACATTTTCAAAAATGCCCGCAACATTTTCCACGTGCGCACGACAGACCTATGACGTATTACCATTGGAAATTGCACGCGTGCATGCACGAGACATTCATTTTGTTGGCGTGTGTAGCTTGAACTGCACGCGTGCACGCACGAGACATTCATTTTGTTGGCGTGTGTAGCTTGAACTGCACGCATGCCTCGACGCGTACATATTATGCACGAGTGCAAAGTTCAGTGCACAAAAAGAACACTCATGCATTAACTGTTTGCACGAACTGCACTCGTGCATTTAGACACGTGTATGACTCTCGAGACTTACCATACTCTGTACACAGTAAATTTCACGTGTTCCATTATTGTCCTTGTCATACACGAGTAGTTCACACCATAGTTACTACATTATGGAAAATTATAGTATCTTCAATTTTGAGTAAATAACAAAATTTACGGCAAGTTACAGAATTACACAAGTGGACACGTGTATTCTAATACTTTGAGTCGCCGTTCAGTCGTGTTGCACATCTATCCTGCACTGCTGCGTTGCTGTTAAGATTATGGCATATCCAAGGTTAGCACCCTCTTCCTCGTCTCTAGACTCATCCTTGCCATTTTTAAGAAATGAATTTCCGGTAAGTGTGGTTTTAATATACAGAAAAGGCACGTGATCAGTGGGTTCAATCAGCTGACTGGTCAGTTGTCTGATAATGCTGTCGGGTGCCGTTGTATTGTAGGATTTGTAGTATTGTGACATGAACCAGCTGCATTTCCTATGCCAATATACTGTACGTGCATGTGTAATGATAAAACATGCGCACGTAACGAGCATATTAGTTTGATGCACGTCTAGAGTGCTACGCGTGTTAGATGGCAAAACGTGCGCACGTAGCGGGCATATTAGTTTGGTGCACGTCTAGAGTGCCACGCGTGTTAGATGGCAAAACGTGCACACGTAGCGGGCATATTTGTGTCGTGCATGTCTAGTGTTCCGTGTGCATTTGTGCGCACGCCAAATTCGCGTGCAGCACTGACGATACACGCAAAATTATTCACTTTTACACGCGTTAAACGTGTGTAAACGTGTGCATGCACACGTGCACGCACACGCGTGTGTCAAGTTTAAAGTGAGCGGTACTGTACGTATATGTAGGAATCCTGTATTCATCGTTGAGTATAGAGAATAATCTCAGACACTAACTTACACAGTAGCTTTGTTATATAAAGTACAGTCTTCTTTGTTACCTGTAGAAGCTATTGTATTGAGATTGTCACTGCGTACAAGACATATATAACAAGACTCACAATAGTGAGTTGCGAGGCCAATAAGAAGCATAGCAATGTAACCACTGAGTGAGTTATTTACACGTAGCACCGCCCTCAAACTCGCAAACACCTTAGCTAAGCTGCCATTAAAGCTATCGTTTAGTTATTACTGACCCACAACGTTCTTGCTATATAGAATCAACAGACCAAGAATGGAGGAAATCGGTGCCACCATTCCTAAGTACTAGCCATTGCAAGTTTTATGGCGCCAATTGTGTAACTACGCACAACAAACCATCCTTTCCCACCCGATTCACCCGTTTACTAGAGAATTAGTACGTACCTTCATTGTTTGAAGAATCAATATCCCTAAGTTGATAGAAATCGGTTCAGCCATTCTTCTGATACAGCCTTATAAAGTCCTTCCTGTCACCACAAAAGCAGTTATTTTTTATCTTTCTTTCTTCTTTCATTTTCATCGTACTTTTTTCGTGGGCTTGCAGGAGCTTTCGTGAACCCTGGAAGTTTTTTCAAACTCTCTTTTTATACATTCACTTGTTTGTCTAATAACTCACTCATTTCTTCATGGATTTCAGCCAAATTTGTATCAGCACTTCTCCTATGTATGCTCTACCTGTCATACTATTATCAGTCTGAAGTAAACACTTGAATGTATTTGAGAAGGGCTATTGTACTGCAGGTTGATAGTTGCCATAACTTGGATCCCCTTCAAATGATTTGCATAAACTTTCAGATGCTCAATCTATATTGATGTATCACTCTATAGTGAAAGTTAAAAAAATTGTGGGTCTGAGTTTTTATAATTAAGCTTCAAAGTTTAAGTAATAGTTAAGTAATGGTTAGACACTCGTAATAGGTGTAGTGTTGCACCAATAATTGGCTAAACAATTGGAATCGGGCCGATATTGGCTGTAAACCGATTAATCGGCAGTTGTATGACCAAAACCGATGATTGCGCATGCATAAAACCACACATAATTATATTTTCTATTTAGCGCTCATTTTGTTTCGAAGTGATGGCTAAGAAGTCACCTATCTGGGATTATTTTACAGTGAAAGAAGATGTGCATTATGCGGAATGCAATATATGTCAACTATCAATATCTCCAGGAGGAAAGAACACGAAGATTTTCAATACGACAAACTTAGTACAACATTTAAGAAGTAAGCATGTCACTAAATTCAAAAAGTATCAGAAAGCACAAGAAAAAGCTGTTGAACAGCAAACTAGCAGTAACAACAAGCAGTTAACTCTCGAAGCGACTGAAGGTCATGTGAAATTATGGAGTTCCTGTGATCCTCAAGCACAAAAGATTACTCATCGTATTGGTGAAATGGTTGCACTCGATTGTCAACCATTTCCAATAGTAGAGGATTCTGGATTTCTAAGAAGTAGAGCCTCAATATGTGGTACCAAGTAGAAAACATATGACAGAAGTTATCCTTCCACGCATAATGGATGGAGTTGCAACAGAAGTGAGGAAGGAGTTGAGTTCTGCACAGTGGTACAGTTTTACCACATACATTTGGAGTACTGAAGTTAGTAATGACTCCTTACTCAGTTTCACTGTCCACTGGCTTACAGAGTTATTCGAAAAGAAAGAAGCAGTGCTTTATGCTAAACCATTACCGGGTTCACACAGTGGAGAGATGCTTTGTCGTGAGTACAATGCTATGTTGTCCAAATGGAATATTAAAAAGGAGCAAGTTCATCTAATAGTGAGAGACAACTCAAGTAATATGGTCAAGGCCATGGCTGATGGTGATTTTGATGATTTGGGATATTTTGCTCATACATTGCAACTGGTCTTACATGATGGAATCTTTTCACAGAGAGCTGTAATAGATACTCTTGCTGTTTGCTGACAAATAGTAGGACACTTCAAGTGTTCACCAGTTGCCTATGATCACCTGAAAACAATACAAGAAAGACTCCGGTTGACAAGACATCGGCTCAAACAGGATGCTTCCACTAGGTGGAATAGTACATTCTATATGCTTCAAGTAATATTGGAACAAAAGATGGCTTTAGCAGCCTATGTAATAGAGTATGGAGGTGTTCAACAGCTCACAGCTGCTCAACTGGACCTTGCTGGAAGAGTAGTTAAAGTACTTGGTTGTGTTGAGGAGATCACTAAATCTATCTCAACAGAAGCGGCATCAACATCCTTGATAATGCCTTTTATTCAAGCTTTTCGCTTAACATTAGAGAAGCATGATGATAGTGACAGGGGTATACGTACAATGAAAGCAGGTATGCTTGCATCACTGAACAGGCATTATGGGAACATAGAAACAAACAGTACACTGACAGTAGCAACACTCCTTGATCCATGTTTCAAAGACAACTTTTTTCCAAGAGTGATACAAAGACTAAGACAACAGAAGCATTGAACTCTAAGCTGTCTGAAATGAACACAGATGAGGATGGAGTTGCAATAGTACCTTCCCCAAAACGATCAAGACAAAGCGAAGGCATATGGAACTGCTTCAATGAAATCATTGAAAAGTCAGGTGCATGTGTATTAGGTGATATTGGGGAGAAAGAAATTGAACATTATCTAAAAGAACCTCTCATTCCATTTCACCGAACCAACTCTTACCTATGATGGAAGGAGAACAGGCATCGTTTTCCACAACTATCACAGATAGCCAGACGATACCTGGTATCTCCCCCCACATCAATTGCATCTGAACGATTATTCTCTACCGCTGGCGACATATATGATGAAAAAGGAATCATTTAGCCCCAGAAAGGGCTGAGATGCTTCTATTCATTAAAATAGACTTCTCCTTAATAAATGGTAAATATACTAAATAAATATGGTAAAATCCCCCTAACCTATAGTTATATACCCTATTTATCAGACCATTTTCATCAAATCAAGACTCACGATAGTGAGTCGCGAGGCCAAGAAGAAGCGCAGCAACACGACCACTGAGTGAGTTATTTACACGTAGCACCGCCCTCAAACTTGCAAACGCTCTAGCTAAGCCACCATTAAAGCTATCGCTTAGTTATTACCGACCCACAATGTTCTTACTATATAGAATCAATAAACCGAGAATGGAGTAAATAGGCACCACCATTACTAAGTACCAGCCATTGCGAGCTTTATGGCGCCCGTTGTGCAACTACGCACAACGAACCATCCTTTCCCGCCCAATTCGCCCGTTTACTAGACAATTAGTACCTTCATTGTTTGAAGAATCAATATCCCGAAGTTCGTAGAAATCTATCCAGCCATTCTTCCGATACAGCCTTATAAATGCCTTCCTGTGACCACAAAAATTTTTACGCGGCAGTCATTTTTTTTCTTTCTTTGTTTCTTTCTTTCTTTCATCGCACACTTTTTTTCGGGGGCTTGCGGGAGCTTTCGTGAACCCCGGAAGTTTTTTTCAAACTCCCTTTTTATACATTCACTTGTTTGTCTAATAACTCACTCATTTCTTCATGGATTTCAGCCAAATTTGTATCAGCACTTCTCCTATGTATGCTCTATCTGTCATACTATTATCAGTCTGAAGTAAACACTTGAATATACTTGAGAAGGACTATTACACTGCAGGTTGATAGTTGTCATAACTTAAACCGCCTTCGAATGATTTGCATAAACTTTCAGATACACAATCTATATTGATGTATCACTCTGTAGTGAAAGTTAAAAAAAAATCTCGGGCTTGAATTTTCAAAATTAAGCTTCAAAGTTTAATTTGCAATATTGTGTGCTAGGCAAGTACAAGTTATGCCCATGCAGTACTTCTCTGCTGCTTGCTAGTAATAACATGTGTTTATACTTCCAAAAAAGTAGTGATATGCTAAACAAAAACACCCTGGGTGTAAAAAAAGTGCGAGGCCAATCAGAAGCAGCAGCATTGCAAATAGGTATGTACGACCAAAAACCTTGATATCAGTTGAGGCCAAGAAATATACTTATCAAAAATCTACTTGAATGACACAATAGTTTATAGCATATTGTCACAACTATGATTAACTTTGTCACTTGGCCACCTTTTTCACACCATCATTATTAATAAAGGTGGCCAAGTGACAAAGTCAATAATAGTTGTGACAATATGCTATAAACTATTGTGTCATTCAAGTAGACTTTTGATAAGTAATTTCTTGGCCTCAACTGATATCAAGGTTTTTGGTCATACATACCTATTTGCAATGCTGCTTCTGATTGGCCTCGCACTTTTTTACACCCAAGGTGTTTTTGTTTAGCATGATTATATACATGTAAACAATCGGTATCGGCTGTTATCGGTCATTCAATATCGGTTAATTGGAAAATCGGCTAATTTGATTATCGATGCATCACTACTAAATAGGTGTCTTCAAGGATTTAAAAACCCTCAGTGACGTCAATAATAATTACCAAGGCGCAAGTTCATGGTACAAACCATGGTGATATGAATATAAAAAATTTATATCGTGATAATTGAAAAATGGTGGCTACAGCATTAAATGTAACATTTTCAGGTAAAAAAGTATTGTTCACTGTAGCTACATGTAAATTGTCTTCATTTTTGTAATGTATTGTATGTATGCTTGTGATGTATTTTGTAATATTGTCTATTTTGTGATATATATTCATATCGTGAATATAAGGAGGATATAAATAATATTGGTGGTAAACATCACTACATACTGTAGCATTATATTTTGGCTTTGACACTTATCAGATCAAACTGGGATTTGTACAGGTCAATCCCAAAAGTGCCCAGAAAGTGTCAGTTGTCCGACTGTTATTTTATGCTCTGTACTAGCTATGAGTACGTCATCAATGTGAGTATAGCAAAAATACAAATCACCTGGTCAATAAATCATGTGAAGCATTGCATTAGGTCGAGTAGCATTCTCACAATTCAAACAGTCCAAAAGGGGTTGTTATGGCTGTTTTTGGGATATCCTAAGCCTTGCTGGTATTTGATGGTAAGCAGGTACCAAATCTAATTTGGAAGAAAAATGTAGTACCATGTAATGTAGCAGTAAAATCTTGAATGTGTGAAATAGGATATCTGTTGGAGATTGTCACACTATTGAGGGCTCAATAATCACCACATGGACACCACTTACCCAGGGTCTTCTTTAGGACCATGTGTAGTGAAGAAGGGCAATTACTTGATGAAGGAATTCCTTGCTGTAGCATGTGCTCAACTTTTTTGCGAGCCACTGTGAGCCTTTCTGTAGGTAGTCTGTGGGAATATGAACAAACTTGAGGTCCAGATAATATGTAACATTATGCTTGACAGGTTGGTCATTGTTACAAGGTCGAATAGCCGCAGAAAACTCGTGTCAAAAGAAGATAATCGTTGTTTGGGTAGCAGTGTTATTACAGTAGGTTAGCTTCTTTGGAGACTAGCTATTAAGGCTGTACCGATATGAGATTTTAAATTTGATGTCGATCCCGATATTTTTTAACCCTTGCCGATACATAAAATTCAGTGAACCAATACTGTAAAAATGACCGATATCTCTTGTTATTAACTGATACGTCTTGCCATTAACCAATTTATAATGCATTAATCCTTCTTTTTCTCCAGCCTTATGTGGCCGGAAGGCTTTTTTGAACAGGACGTATCGCTAATGTGCGTGGGCAATTAATAATAGTGCACTGTGGATAAAAGCAGTGTGACTTCATGAAAATGCTTAAGCCAAGCTTATTTAAACAGTGAACGCCATATTCACCGCTGAAATCATCTAATGTACATATCAGAATCTAATTGGTATGCACACCTTAATATCGGTATGGCCCTACTAGCTATGCCTTGGACTATTAGCTGAGTTGGCACATTTGTAAGTCTGTTATGCCGTAAGTCCACTAACAGGTTATATTGCCAAAGGAGGTCAACACCCAGAATGGGGTTTTAACATCAGCGATAAAGAAAATGAATGTTCGGCGTAATCCCAAGTCTAGAGTCAAGGAGCAGTTACCGGGGTAAAACTGTCTTGTCGGTGTTTATGGTTGACTTGAGAAGGAGGTATCGCACTCACTTCTGCACCTGTGTCTATGAGGAAGTAGAACCCTAATCAATTATGTAAATTAGGTTACTTGGTGGTGGCCAGTAGCATTAGTAGTGACTGGTTATTTCCCGACTTGGTACAGGGTTGTTGACACATACGGGCGGAATTTTCATATTTTTGATGGTACCAATAAACGATGGGAGTAGTGGTACTAGACATGCATTGTTGTCTGTGAGCAGCAGGACTGCGAGCAGGTGCAAGGGCAAACTGCCAATACTGTCTGGAGGTGTCTATTTCTGCAGCGAGAGATAACTGTTTACAATTGAAATAGAGGGCGTGGCTACTTCAATCAAGCTAAGCGATGTTCTCGATGGAGATATCATCACCAGTGGAAGCCAATACCATTTGGACGTTAGCTGGAAGCCATTGAAGGAAGAGTTCATGAATAAATATGCTGTCTGGGAATCTGGGTGTGTCGCCAGCAAGATACTGGAGCCGCCTCAACAAGTTGGTGATTAGTACGTTCTTAGTTACCATTCTAAACAAAATTGGTTAATTTCAATATAAAGTTGCTAGTATAACTAGCTACATGTGTTGCGCAGACTGATGGTGCGAATGGCATTGTTGAAGCATACAGCTTCAATCTCGAAAAGCAACTTTTATACCTGGAGAAAACTAAAATTCCTTCGTCCATGATTAATCTGCCGGTCTGTGCATTGTTGCGTGCATTAACCACTTAAATAGGGACAACCTCAGCAAAAACTTACTTTGGTGATAACCACACAACATTGATATGATTATTACATGTGAGACTGCATGTAATACAGTACCGGCATACACGTGAAACCAAGATGTAAGAAGTACTGAAACAAGACTCCATAATATGGACTCTTGGTAGTGAAACTGTGTGGTAATTATTAATTAATGGTATGTTTCTAGATGTAGCTATGTCAAGCTAAGTTTGGCGATAGCAAGGGCGACAGATAATTAGGCAGTTTGTGGGCAGAGCTTTGTAATTTGGTTTGGGGTTTACCAAAATATTTTTTGTCTCCCAATATTTTTTGTGAGTTTATTTGCTGAGGTTTTATCCCTCCAAGATTTTTATCTTATGGTAGTTATCACCTAGTTGGTAACTATAATATCTCCCTGCTCAGAAACCCTACAGTTTATGTACTTGGAACACATATTATTTGCCAATTTTGATCATGGACAAATACAGCTGCCAAATGCTTACAAGCTTTGATTAGTTTATATATCAAGTTATATCCCATTCACTCATCAAGACTCACAATAGTGAGTCGCAAGGCCAAGAAGAAGCACAGCAACGCGACCACTGAGTGAGTTATTTACACGTAGCACCACCCTCAAACTCGCAAACACTCTAGCTAAGCCGCCATTAAAGCTATCGCTTAGTTATTACCGACCCACAACGTTCTTACTACGTATATAGAATCAATAAACCGAGAATGGAGGAAATAGGCGCCACCATTACTAAGTACCAGCCATTGCAAGTTTTATGGTGCCTGTTGTGCGACTACGCACGACGAACCATCTTTTCCCGCCCAATTTGCCCATTTACTAGACAATTAGTACCTTCATTGTTTGAAGAATCAATATCCTGAAGTTCGTAGAAATCTATTCAGCCATTCTTCCGATACAGCCTTATAAATGCCTTCCTGTGACCACAAAATTTTTTACGCGGCAGTCGTTTTTTTCTTTCTTTCATCGCACACTTTTTTCGGGGGCTTGCGGGAGCTTTCATGAACCCTGGAAGTTTTTTTCAAACTCCCTTTTTATACATTCACTTGTTTGTCTAATAACTCACTTATTTCTTCATGGATTTCAGCCAAATTTGTATCAGCACTTCTCCTATGTATGCTCTACCTGTCATACTATTATCAGTCTGAAGTAAACACTTGAATGTATTTGAGAAGGGCTATTACACTGCAGGTTGATAGTTGTCATAACTTGGACTCCCTTCAAATGATTTGCATAAACTTTCAGATACACAATCTATATTGATGTATCACTCTGTAGTGAAAGTTTAAAAAAATCTCGGGCTTGAGTTTTTCAAAATTAAGCTTCAAAGTTTAATTTGCAATATTGTGTGCTAGGCAAGTATAAGTTATGCCCATGCAGTACTTCTCTGCTGCTTGCTAGTAATAACATGTGTTTATACTTCCAAAAAAGTTGTGATATGCTAAACAAAAACACCCTGGGTATAAAAAAGTGCGAGGCCAATCAGAAGCAGCATTGCAAATAGGTATGTACGACCAAAAACCTTGATATCAGTTGAGGCCAAGAAATTACTTATCAAAAATACAAAAGGTGGCCAAGTGACGAAATCAATCATAGTTGTGACAATATGCTATAAACTATTGTGTCATTCAAGTAGATTTTTGATAAGTAATTTCTTGGCCTCAACTAATATCAAAGTTTTTGGTCATACATACATACATACCTATTTGCAATGCTGCTTCTGATTGGCCTTGCACTTTTTTTATACCCAGGGTGTTTTTGTTTAGCATATGGTATTACACTCAACCTTTGACAATGATATACTCCTTCTGGAGTGGAGTATACATAATGTTAGCTATTGAAATGCAGCGTATGTTACCAGGCCTGAGAAAACAGGTCTTATCTACGTGTAAAATTTGACCTAATTTGTATCTTTCAAATTTAATAACTCTTTTTTCTATTTTAATGCAAATTTTATCATATATGTAGAAATTCTTAAGGAATTCAATAAAACTAACAGATCTTCACACAGAAAAATTAGATATCATAATATGAATAGGTGTATCTAAGACTGGTTTTCTCAGGCCCGGTCACATATAATGATAGTAGTTAATAAAATCATTGTGTACTTATAGGTACTATTTCATCATCATTCAGTAGTAGAGCCAGCTACTGTGCACAAATTGATCAGTCAGTTACATAGAAGTACAGGAGAGATAGTGAAGAAAAGGCCAAGGTGTATTACTAGCATATAGCTATACATACGCTACAGCTCAACTCAAACTTGACACTCGCACATATGTGATTTTTGAAAATTGCAAGCATCTTGCATGTCAGCCTCGAGTGCTGGGCCAGTACTCGCGTGTGAGCTGCAAGTGCTTGACTAAGTAATCCTTGTCACACGACATGTACACTATATTAGCCTCAATACAAGCTAATTGGCACTTGCGAGCAAGCATGCTACATGCATTCTTGCGTGTATCGATGCCGAGTATAATTTACACCATGCCATCCAAGATTGAAACGAAAAGCTCATCAATTCCATTACATAGCTACCCCTATAATAATATGCGCAGCATTTTCCTGGTTCGTTTCATGCCGAATTCTCTGCTATTGTACAATAATCAATTGATCGATATGTCACATCCATCTTCATAACCATCACCCTATGCTTTGTTGATAATATAAACACCTATTAATATAAAATTTATATCTATTGCAATAGTAGCTGAGTCTTTCTAGACAGGTTATCACGATTAGCCTTGTTTATAAGGACACATCCACCATTAATATCGATCACACACGTCTATTACTAGCATAAAGAAGCTTTCAAAATACTATAGACTACGTATATAACATTGATATGAAAGGAAAAGGCTCTACTCATTAAAATGGCCTGAGGGACTTGTGACGAGACTAAGGCTCAAACAAATATATGAATTTTCGGATTAATATTCGTTTTACTACTATTCGGATTCAAAAATATTCAACCAATTATTTGTTTAGCTACTATTTAAAGTGAGAGTTTTTGGCTATTAGCATGCACACTGTACAAAATATCAACTAGCTAATAATCAATGTTTAACTGTTCAACTTCATGTGAGTTGTGTTCATTATAAGAATAGTAGCTAAGTGAGATAGCAGTCATAAATAACCAAAAGTAGTGTCATTTTATCACCTTTACATGTAAAAGAATATTCGGATTATTTGTTTAAAAATTAAAGAATATTCGAATATCCAAATGTACTATTCGTTTGAGCCCTAGACGAGACGCTCTTGCAGTGTATACAATGTTTGTTATGTTACTCGCATGTGTACGCAACAAACATGCAAGATGAGTGTGAGTCTCACTGACAGACACGGAAAATATCACGGTATTGGTATACGAGTGTCAAGTTTGAGTTGAGCTATACTGTACATCATTAAGTACGGTAGTACTTAATAGTAGGGATCGACATGAAAAAACATGGCGTCCAACTTTCACGCGCCTCCATAACTCACCTCACTATATACTTTTCACGAAAAAACCGACTGAAATCCGTTTGTACCACTATAACAAAACTGTACCTTCGTTAAACTCCGTGAAAACCCTAACAATATGATCAGTAGAGAGATTTGAAAATTTCGAAATCTACCAGAATTTCGTCTGACTGCCGGCCTGCCTGCCTGCCGTAAGACCCACTAGCACTAGGAGTATGGCTCCAGATTTCTCACACAACAAAGGAAATCGCGTCCGAATTACGAAACTGCTGTTCCGCTGAAGATTCATCCACTGCGCCTTACTGTTTCTTTTCATCCCTCACTATCTTCCTTTTTCTTCGTTTAGCTTGTAGAAAGGTGAGAAAATTATAAAAGAAGGTGTCGATAAACTTGCACCTTCTGCTTTTACGTCACCAAACAGCACTTACACACGTGACATAATTAGTAATGCGCCCGCCATTAAATACTATGAATAGACGCGATGTTTGGCGTGTACTTTATTACATCGTGAACTATAGAGTACATGCCGATATATAACTTAGACAACATGTTTTTCGAATGCATTTCACTACAATGCAGCTGCTCCGCCATGTTCACGCTGTTGTTAACATGCGCCTGTAAAAACAATTAAGTAATGTTTTGGCACCTGGAAGGCGATTACTTTTGCAAGTATGCTATAAAAAGCAAACAAACTAGAATATTTAAAAATTTAAAATTTAAAAAGGTGAGTAGGGATCACTCTTGCAATGCTAGCTAAAAAAAGTAAGGAAACAAGGGAAAAGATTTTCAAGTGGCATGAGAGAACACTGACTAAAGATTCTAGCATGAGATAATTTATAAAAGTTTCATCCCTAAATTTGGCTCATTTTCAGTATTAAGAGTAAGCCAAATGTAGGGATTAAACTTTTATAAATTATCTCATGCTAGAATCTTTAGTCAGTGTTCTCTCATGCCACTTGAAATCTTTTCCCTTGTTTCCTTACTTTTTTTAGCTAGCATTGCAAGAGTGATCCCTACTCACCTTTTAAATTTTTAATTTTTAAATATTCTAGTAATAATACCAAGAGTTTAATCTATAAAAGGAATTTTGCCTGTAGTAATAGTAGCATATACATATCATTTAGGATGAAAGTGTATAGCTTCTGAAGTTCTATGCACTTCAAAAACACCTTACAATAAGTACTGCTATGATAACAATGTACATACTACAGCAAGTTCTATAATTTTATCTGTAGTGAATTATAATTTTCTTAATTCATCCATATTTCATCTGCCTGCCTGCTTGCTGCATGTTTGTAAGCAAAAGCTACATTGGCTTTTGTTTCCTTACTCTATGCTGTGACCCCTACTCCCTCAATTTTATATGGTGTAGTAATATACAATGTGATCAATGTATCAAAGTATAGATATATTTACATGGTGATAATGTTGCAGCCAAATCGTATCAATGTAATATGTGCCCACCAAAGTTATCCATCATTTACAGGGGTATATAAAGCTGAAAACCATCTGTCTGTCTGCATTTTCCTCATCACATCAATATCTCTGTCTTATTTGCCTGGATTGACTTCAAACTTGGTTAAGTGATACGTAGCTTGGTCTCAAGCTTCACGTACATACATGAAATTTGCATCAAGTTGATCACATGAACACTTTAAAGGCCATTTTACCATCATTTTCAGTTGCGTTAAGTTTTGTAAATCAGTGTAAGTTTGCTTGAACAATATCTCATAGCTCAATGAATCAGCATTCAATAAACACTAAAATTCAATGGGAGCTAGTGCAGGGAAATACGTATATCAAAATTTAATCATATTGTGATGTTAAAACAATATTGAGTATGTAATTATGTTACATAATAATATCGCAGTTAAGTACAAGGATATGATTTTAGATTTTTGGAAAGGCAAATAAAAATATTTTCCTATATGGACATACGTATATGGTGCTGTTTTTTGAAAGGCCAAATATCTTGACAGATTATATCACTTAGTGTTGCTGTTTATTTAAACACAGGTATATAAGTGAGATGAAAGATGGCATTTGCACGACATAAGATGTGTCATTTACACGAGACCAAGTGACATGGTCATGACTTTTACTTATGTTAGGCAACCAGCAGAAATCCACGAGAATAATTTCACGACAAGCCACAATACAGTGTCTAACTACACTGTAATTATATTGCAGGTATTATGAAGCCAGATAAAAGATGATAGCAATAGCCAGCAAAGTATATGCAGCCGATTTGGTGTTAGGTCTAACCTAATGTGGTGATGCACTGCTATAACAATAGCTAGCTCTGTTTTTAATAAAAATGTAGATTTATTTACCAAAATAGTATTTTTGAATAATTACACTAGCTACGTAACCTTTATAGATGGTGGTGTCGCGCAGCTACAAATGTGCCAAAGCTCCACTTGCATATACAAGCTTAACCGTAGACGTCAGCACCAGCGAGGCATTAAATCACTCAACTAAAAATAATTATGGAAAAGCCAACGTTTTGGTAGTCTAGAGGGAATTAATAAGAATAATAGTGCTATTCATTGAATCATGATAAACCTGGACTTATTATACAGTAAATGCAGTATTCTTAAAGTTTATCTGTACAGTTTTACAATTTCTTGTGGATGGTCCAACTATTGATGCTGAATGGTGAAAATAACTATAGTATTTCTAAAGTTCATCTTTACAGCTTTACAATTTCTTGTGCATGGTAACACTGCTGATGCTGAATGCTAAAATATATTCCTAAAGTTCGTCTTTACAGCTTTACGATTTCTTATGCATGGTAGCTGCCAAATACTGAAAATAACTAAAGTTTATTTTATAGCTTTACAATTTCTTGTACATGGTATGTAGCACTACTGATGCTGAAGAATTGCTGCTAAGTAGCTATCTAAGAGAAACATCATATTACAAATTACAACTAAATATCAAGACTCACGATAGTGAGTCGCAAGGCTAAGAAGAAGTGCAGCAACTCGACCACTGAGTAAGTTATTTACACGTAGCACCGCCCTCAAACTCGCAAATGCTCTAGCTAAGCCACCATTAAAGCTATCGCTTAGTTATTACCGACCCACAACGTTCATACTATATAGAATCAACAAACCGAGAATGGAGGAAATTGTTGCCACCATTCCTAAGTATCAGCCATTGCAAGTTTTATGGCATCCATTGTGCGACTACGCACGACGAACCATCCTTTCCTGCCCGATTCACCCGTTTATTAGAGAATTAGAACCTTCATTGTTTGAAGAATCAATATCCCGAAGTTGATAGAAATCGGTTCAGCCATTCTTCTGATACAGCCTTATAAAGTCCTTCCTGTCACCACAAAAAATTTTATGCAGCAGTCGTTTTTTTCATTCTTTCTTTCTACTTTCATTTTCATCGCACACTTTTTTCGTGGGTTTGCAGGAGCTTTCATGAACCCTGGTAGTTTTTTCAAACTCTCTTTTTATACATTCACTTGTTTGTCTAATAACTCACTCTATTCTTCATGGATTTCAGCCAAATTTGTATCAGCACTTCTCCTACATATGTATGCTCTACCTGTCATACTATTATCAGTCTGAAGTAAACACTTGAATGTATTTGAGAAGGGCTATTGCACTGCAGGTTGATAGTTGCATTAACTTGAACCCCCTTCAAATGATTTGCATAAACTTTCAGATATACAATCTATATTGATGTATCCTCTGTAGTGAAACTTTAAAAAATTGTGGGCATGAATTTTTCAAAATTAATCTTCAAAGTTTAATTTGCAATATTGTGTGCTAAGTGAGTACAAGTTATGCCCATGCAGTACTTCTCTGCTGCTTGCTAGTAATAACATCTGTTTACACGTCCAGAAAAGTAGTGATATGCTAAACAAAAACACTCTGGGTGTAAAAAAAGTGCGAGGCCAATCAGAAACATCATTACAAATGGGTATGTGCGACCAAAAACTTTGATATCAGTTGAGACCAAGAAGTTAGCTACTTATCAAAAATCTTTTATCTACTTGAATGACAAAGCCAATCGCAGTTGTGAAAATATTCTATAAACTATTGTATGTCATTCAAGGAGATAAAAGATTTTTGATAAGTAGCTAACTTCTTGGCCTTAACTGATATCAAAGTTTTTGGTCGCACATACGATACAGCTCTAAGGTAACATCACACTCGCTCGCAAGTTTATTTCTAAAAGTTTCTAAGAGCTATGCTTTCTCGGAACGAGTGCCCGATGGACATCCGTGTCGACCATAACAGCCATAAATCACTGAAATTATTGCGTTGATGGTAATGCAATCAGCTATGACACCTAAGTACAGTGGTTGGGGATTGAGTCACTCCACGTTTTTTTGCATATCATTCCCAGCACCTCCAAACAACACTATAAGAAATACAAGCTTCTCTGAGAATAATTGTTGTGTGTGTTCTAAGACCATATAATCCATGCCAAAAAGGTATCTTGAGAAACACAAAATTCTGTTACTAACAATACGATAATAACATAATGCAATGATGTCATCAGGAGATCACATGGGCATAGGTATCTACAACTTACAAACTCGCTACTTGAATGCTTGATATGCTGAACTCGATTACTCTCGAGCAACTGTCTAGGGATAAAACACTCGAGGGTTTACTAACTTGAAGATACTTGCATTCACACAGAGCTCGAATCACTAGGGATGTTTGCCCAAGATTTATTATTAGAACCATACGCTATGCTCTAAATAGAATAATACTTGGGCATGCGCATAAACAGCGGCACGTTTTACAATGTAGTCGCTGTACTGGTCTCAGTGCATCAATTTCGCTCGTTCTTCAATTTGTTAGTGATTAAAATAGCATCATTTTATTTTTTGTGACTGGCAAAGAAGGCAATACAACAAAAGAACAATGCACGTAGGTGTATCTTAATATTTTCAAGCAATATAAAATTATTATCTATGTGGCAATAGAGCTCGATAGATTAATATTTAATGCGTGTTAGGCTTTTACCGCACGTTACATAGTATATCTAAAGGAAACTAAGTTGACTCGTGAAGTTATTCTTCACACTTGAGTACTCGTCGTCTACTTGCACTTTGTCACTATAAGGCCTGTTACGTACATGCAGTACTTACGTAGCTTTATGCTAAATCATGCACTTGAGTTTACTTCGAGTACTCGTCACTTCACACGTTGCAAGCGCTTCAGTACACAAAACTCGGTCAAGTAATGCTGTTTACTCGACAAAAATTCGCGAGGGAGTGCAACTTTACCTTAGAGCTGTACCGTACCTATTAGTAATGCTGCTTCTGATTGGCCGCACACTTTTTTTAGTGTTTTTATTTAGCATCTTAATTACTTACTTACTTACTTTTTACATCTCCTGTATTGTTGTTTCACCTGCAGTGTACACCCTAGCCTGTAACAATAAGCGTCATTAAAATTATTCTGTATGATTTGATATGTACGCTATTATAGCTTTGCTTAGTGATAGTTTACCAAAGGACTACACGTGTTGCTTTTACAGCTGTGATAGTACTTGACTGATGCTGACTTTTTTTAACTGAACGACACGTGTAAAATGCACATGTAGTGTCCACATGTGTGAAGTGCGTGTTCCACGATCATCCATGATAAATTACACGATGCATGTATATTACATGCTACAAGAAAACGTGGTCCATGGAAATACATGACTGGGATTCGATGTACTTGTGTCGTGTTATTATGAGTGTACATTTGAAGTTATAATTGAGCAGTACCATAGTGTATGTACTGAATACTACCATATAGGAAATATCATGCATATTGTTGTGTCCATGATATTTTTCTCATATATTGACATATTAAATTTCAATATCACTCACTATTGGGAGCCAGTGGGCAATATGGTTGTTGAGTTTTAAGTTGTTTTGCTACAGGTATGTGCAACGACTAAATTGGACTCACATTGCTGACAAAAGTGCTATTACCCAATGCCAGCATATCTGCTGCAACTGGAAATAGCCAGAAAGTCGCTTATTTGAAATGTCTAAGGTTACTACTTATATAATGCTAGCACTGGTGCAGATGAACTTTTCCATCTACTGCATTCCCACCCGTGTCGACTTCATTCAGAAGATGAGGTATTTAAGCATCAGACACTATCAATGTAAATTTGAAGGTTATTGAGTTACAATGTTTAGCTACCTGTACCAGTGCTTACAAAAAACTGTCCAGACATTTCCTTTCTTATTATAGACATGTTGATGATGTATAGAAAGTTTGTCCGATCAAATTTATCAGATGCCAAAATTGGCCAGAATATGTCTGATGACTAGTCATTATCATAAACTCTGCTGTACAGACCTGCTTTTACTGAGTATTAACTCATTAATAAGTAGCTAATCAATAGATTAAGCTGCTACAAGGTGCTAATTAAACAAACAAAGCTCAAAACAGACATGGTGATATATCCAATTTTACAAGTGTTGTAAAATTCACAGGAGATTAGAAGATTAGGTAGCCACAGGAGACTAGGTAGGCATAGGAGACTAGGTAGGCATAGGAGACTAGGTAGGCATAGGAGACTTAGTAGTTAAGCATAGACAGACTTAGAGGACTAGGGAGTCCAGTCATATAATCTATAGCTATCATGCACAGGATGCATTTAGCTAAACCTACTTGATAGGGCAGGTACATTTGCTAGTTGTGGCAACAAAGTTAATTGTGGCAACAAAGTTAATTGTGCTTCAGCAAAATTTTCAGCAATTTGGATTCAAAGTAAATTCACAAGGAGAGGTTATTAACAAGAAAGAAGTAGTTTACCCAAATTGTGAATAATTATTATGTACGTACCTCACTCAGAAAACATGATGAACTTTACACACCATTTGCAGCAGTACCATGAAGTAGAGCATGCGATATTAAAAGCAGCCAAGTCATCTCCACATAAGTCAAGGCAAAAGAAACAACCAAATGTAAAGTATTTTATAAAAATTCTTTATCCATGATTTTGAAGATGCACTAGTAGAGTATATTTGTAAAGGTATGAAACCGTTGATAACCTGCCGTTTCTATGACTGATATTAGCTGTCTTTGCACTTGCATATTGCACATATTTTATTACCAGTAAGTATGAAAGTATCAAAAGCAGTTGTCTAAAGAAAGCTTGCTGGTGTTCACTAACCATGGATACATTATGTGAACTGGTTGTCATAGTCCTCTTACATTGTTCTTACCATCATTACTGAATAGGAGATGAAAATCTATTTTCTTGCAACTCGAGCAAGTCACAGATGTTCACAAACCTGAAAGCATCGTCTATAGGCTACAAAAGTGGGCTTGTTGATCCAAAAATGTTTAGCTACTTTTCTATTTCTAGGAAGCCTTAGTAACCATGGTCACGCATTATAAATAGGAGTCCATCATGCATATTAGTTTAGATGCACTGGCATAACATGTTGTTAGAAAATCGCCATTGTTATAAGTTTGTAGATCCACTAAGTGTATAATACAGTACAGCTCACGACTAAGTTTACAAAAACACTCGTGTCCTCCAACATGTCTCGACACATCTCGAAGATAACTCATGGGTTGTTCTCGAACGCGCGAGTATTACAACACACATATAAATACTTAATACACGTCAGTAGTGCTCGTGAGTAATTACTGACGAGTGGTGAATACTCACAAGTAAATCATGTCATCCTATTAAGTGCTCGCGAGTAATCACTGACAAGTGGTAAACACACGCGCGAGTAAATCCTGTTGTGTGCTTTGTCGTGCAGTATAGACTTACACAAGTTTGTCTGCGCTTCCTTTATCAAATCACGCCCTGTTTAGGTTCAACTTATTGGAGTGCATCTTGGGACGTGTCGTCTTAGAATGATCTCACAAATAGCACCAGCTCCTTCACTTAAGCGTCTTATCACATGCGTTTTGTGTTAGAACATGTGCACTTTGTCTAAGAACACGTGCAAGAATTTAGCTGCGTGTCCTGTCTCAGTCTCGTGTCATTTGGACTCATTCGCGTGTTTGGTATTCAATTTGGAGTGATACGTACGTAGTATACATAGCTATGCGTGTAGCGCACAAAGTCTGACTTGCGTGCAGCATGCCATGTCCAACTCGCGTGTAGCACTTGAAGTATGACTCAAGTGCAGCGCACAAAGTATGACTCGCGTGTGGTGACACGCGAGCTCTGACTAATCCCTCGAATAAAATTGATAAACACACGCATGAATGGTACACGTGAGTGTAAACTTAGTCGTGAGCTGTACTGTAGCACATGTGACTGGCTGTACAACTGTAGATGGATTGGCCCTGCTATTCATGTTCTAGCTTGCCTTTGTCAGCTAGCTATAAAGTAACTAAAATTATGTCTCTTATACAGATAATATGTCTGTTTGTATTAGCAAGAGTCTATAATAGTGAAGAGATTGTCTAACTCCAGTATATGTTATCAAAAATAGCCCATTAAATACGTTAATGTCAACTGGTTTCTATCAAAGAACTGGTTATTAGTGTTAATTTGTGATGCACAAGCCTCGATTGTATTATAGGCACTCACTCATATTATCACATGTGCTGGAATATGTCGTCCAAGTGCTCTGTCAATTCGCCATGGAGACAAACTTGAAGTATAACCCTTAAGAAGGTGGAACTCGAGTAAGCCAGTAATATAAGTATATACTCTGTACATTTGGTCTCTCTTATTAAAACAGGCTAGTTCACCACAACACCTCTGAGGCTTCTGTCCAAAGCTCTACCAAGCCAACAAAAAAACT
This sequence comes from Spongia lamella, assembly GCA_963930835.1. Taxonomy (NCBI): domain Eukaryota; kingdom Metazoa; phylum Porifera; class Demospongiae; order Dictyoceratida; family Spongiidae; genus Spongia; species Spongia lamella. The sequence goes on along the minus strand of OZ005746.1, from coordinate 19,029,936 downwards.
CGACTGAAAGTCACAGAAAAGAAAATTGAAGCAACACGAAGTCACAAAAATGAATTACTGTCAACAAAGAAGCGAAAATCTAAAACAATGAACAAGAAGGAATGAGATGATTTGCTAGCATTGCTAGATATAGACTTGGCAGTAGTGAACTGAGAGGTGTGCGATAAGCTGAAAAGGCAGGTCTTTCCGGAGAAGTTGAAGGAGCTAGCTAGCAAGCTATGCGAAAGTGAACAGCTGCTTAGAGATATTATCTTGAACCAATGCCAATCCTTTACAGAGAACGTAAAAAAGCCCAGAATCATTCGTAACTTTTCTACTACACTGGCACCAGTACTCAAGCGCATTTCTTTTAATTTTAAGTAACCAGTATTCTTTATCAGCAATTGATTTGCAGGAGCCCAGCAGATACAGTAGCGGACAAAATAAAGTTCCCATTTCTGTTGCGTGCAACGGAGTTTCTTATGCTTTCCGTTGGCGTTTCGTTTCCGTTTCCATTTGCCGTTGTGTTGGCGTTAGATAGCAAGTTGCAGAAAGGCAGTTAAAGGAAGCCGCAATACGTTTCCATTTGCCGTTGTGTTGGTGTTAGATAGCAAGTTGCAGAAAGGCGGTTAAAGGAAGCCGCGAATAGAAAGGCGGTTATTTCGAGAGCGAAATGGTGTATAACGAATACACTCAGCTGCGAATACTGCAGTTGCATGAACAGGGATTTTGCCCACCAACAGTTTGGAAATACCTGGCAGCGGAAGGCATTATAGTCAGCAGGAAGGGCGTGGCAAAATTTATAAAAAGGTTTTACAGAACAGGTAGCTAGTATACCTCTTTTTCTTGATTTGTAACGATATTTATTGCTCAAGGTACCATCGCTCGACAGCCTGGCAGTGGTAGAAAGACTGTTATTACAGAAGAGATATGTAAGGTAGTAGAAGAGCAGATGCGCCGTGACGACAAAACCACTGCCAGTCAGCTGCACGTCCTCCTTACTAGCTTAGGATATACCCTCAATCTCTGAACCATTCTTCACTGCAGGATGTCACTGGGGTGGACATTTAGAGGGAGTGCCTATTGCCAGCTTATACGTGACGTTAACAAGCAGAAAAGGCTGGAGTTTGCCCGAGCTAACAGAAGTGACGACTTCGCCAATGTAATATTTACAGATGAATGTAGCGTTCAACTAGAGAGTCACAGATGGTGTAGTTGTCACAAACTGGGAGAGCCAGCAAGGAACAAGCCCAGGTACGCCCTCAAAATTTTCGCGTTGTGGTTTTAAGATGAGATCAAGATTTTCACCTTAGGGCAAAGCATCCAGTTAAGGTACACGTATGGGCTGGCATCAGTATGCGATAAGTTACATAATATATTTTGTATGTAGTATTATATTTATAAATAACCTTGCTTAATTAGCTTTCTTTTTCTCTTCTTCTTTTCCTTATTCAGAGGCATGGCAAGCAATTCAGCCAATGGTCTGAGGGGCTCATCCAGTGGGTGAAACTTTTGTTCAATAAACAGTTGTTCAAGCCGAGCCACTTCATCTTTGCTGCCTGTGTAATTACAAATAAGGGAAGTGTGATTGTTATCGACCATACCAATATTTTTCAGTAACATTTGTATATTATATTTTATATTTAATTGTGATCCCTATTTTAAGTGTAAAGCACAAAATTGATACAAATCTGATTCACACAGAATGTGCTTTGTCAAGTGATCATACATCCAGTTGTGATCACACCACTCACCTAAAGCTATCAGTTTTCCGTTATATGTATTCTTGCCAAGTTTCACTTGCTTTTTTTCCCCAACCATTTCATTTTCTACTGAGGTGACAGGTACAGCTGTCACCGAGTCTTCTTCATCTCCCCAATATACCAAATAGTACTTATCTACACAAGAATGAAGACTCAGCAAGCTAGTAAAGTATATAACTAGAACATTGCTAACCTGCCACATCCTTTTTGATGCATTAAGCACCGCCCTGGTTGTAGTCATAATTATCAATAATTAACCTCAAAGGGAGGGAAAATAACAAAAGCTACTACACTTGTGAAATGAAGTAGTGTTAGTATACGATTCTTAGTAAAACACCGTCTCCTGTAAATTGATCTCATGAGCAAAACAGCTCTGGTTTTGTGTGTAGCGAGTTTCGAGTTACGTTACTTGAGTGAATTTCAAATTACTTAGTGTAATTATCTGTGAGCTGGCTAAGGCATAGATAGTATCGACTCCCGCGCTACGAGCCCCAATAGTAGGAGGCTCATAAAAAGCATTCTCATGGTAAGCCTTGTTAGATTATGTGCGTGCTTATTGCTGTATTCACTAGCTAGGTCTCAAGCTAGCTATTTGCTTCAAATTCGGGTGCATATCCGCTTGATTACGCCGGTTTCATGCTTCAAATTCGGGTGCATATCCGCTCGATGACACCGGTTTCATGCTTCAAATTCGGGTGCATATCCGCTCGAAGACGTCGATTTCATGCATAGTCTCTAAACTATAACCACTGAGTATAATGAAACGTTTTACAAACAGAAAAGGAAAATAAACGTTTTCGTTCCATTTCCATTCCTTAAATGTTTTCGTTCCATTGGTTTCTGTTGCATGCAACAGAAACGGGAACTTTATTTTGTCCGCTACTGTACCAGCTAGACTGGCCTGGCTAAGTTTCAGTGCAGAAAATGATGTTCCTGTCCCTGACAGTAACTCAGTGACGATGACTGTATCATCAACGATTTATCACTTTTTTCTTCATCACATTGCTAGTCTTCAAAGTTGCACATCTAGGAAAACAAGCTCTAAAGCTGAAACAGTCAACAGTGACAATGTATACTATCATTTTGGTGGTGCTGCTTTATCTGACATGCTTCATCTACGATACAAGCAAGTCAAGAGTTGCAGAGATGACCAAAGGGACATTCTTTCACAGGAAATATCCATACTGCAAGTAATCAATTCCAAGGACAAAACAAATAATATTATACCTAATTACATTCAATAGGATACTTGTATTTTCCTGATAAAGTTTTTATATGTTTTTTAAGAGATCTAGATACAAAAGTAAGGGAGGTTGTCAATCTTTATGGGTTACAACAAGAAGAAGACAATTTAATAAAGGTAGCGTGTAGGCATCTTTCTATATTTTGCTATAAAGCAGGCTATGCATGAGAAAATACAAGAGCAGAAATTTCAAGATATGTTTAGAGCAGCATTTGAATCTCAGCATTGGAATCTAAGTTACCAAATATCTCTGCGTATAAGAAGCAGCTGTAGAAGATGTGTACTGTACATTTGCTAGGAAAGTGTGTAACACAAGAATTCAAGAATTTCTATCTGCCACTAAGCAGCAGTTGGCAACAAAGAAAGAACTGGCTTCAACAGTTGATGTGAATTTACAAACAACACTTTTAGCTCATCACACTAAATTAGAAACTAAATTAACATCTATGTAGTTTAAAATAAGTATTGTTGTATAATTATGTTTTGGTATTGTGAATGTATGTTTCCCTCTGTAGTGGAGTTTCAATAAAACTCAAATTTCATCCCTATAGCTTACACCGCTGTGATGTGATGCAGCACGTTGCTTAGTTAAGTGAGCAGCTCTAGAAGTGGTGTAATTGACTGAATGTAATTTCTCTCCTGCCAGTAAACTTGTACTGACTGAACAGGCTTTCTACAGCTGATCTTGACAAGCAAAGTGGAGAGACAAAATGCATTGGATAGGCTTCGAGGAACCACTCACAAAATGCTTGAAATACATAAACATCTGTTTGGCATGCTGTGTAAAAATATGGCATAAAAGCAAACATAATAAACTAGTTACTAATGGACTGTACACATACAAATTAAATGTTAAAAATAAAAAAACACAAGACAGGAATGACCTTTGTGTTGAAGACGTATGTGAATACTTATGATCTAGTTAATGGCAAACAGTACAATCACAACTGTTTATGATAATATATGCATGTACGTATATACCTTCATCTAATACAAAGCTTAGCCATCTGGAAAAAAATTGTATCCCTTGGAAATGTTTTTCAATCATGAGATAAAAATCCTTCTACGAAATATGCCAGTGTCTCAGTTGCTTCTGGAGTATCATCCGGTGGAGGATTCTGGTTCACATACCAATGCAGTTCACCAAGCTCTTGTTCTTGCTGTATATGTATATAATATATATTTAATGCATGCGTAAGTAAGTAATGAATTAATTTTCATATTCCTTGAAATATGTATACCCTGTGTGCTTTATCTGGATACTAAACACATACAGGTGAATTAATAAACTATGCAAATGGAATAAGAAAAGTGAAATATAAAGCAAAAGCATTACCTGCATGACTTATGCTGGCAGAATGTTAAGTTTTGTCCACAAATCACGTAAGCAGTGTACCTCCCGTAACCGTGACACCATTCTTGCCTGATTGTTGTTTGCTTGAATCAGCTTACGCTTATAAAGATCACAAACAGCTTTCCATCCAAAACACAACCCTTTCCTTGCTTGAATTCTTTTGTGCCACCATCTTTAGGTGAAAAGAAAGCATTCACCATATTTTTCAGCTACAGGATACCGTACACGGCAAATCTTTCGAGAGGAAAACTTTTGTGGTTTGAACAAAATGAACATTAACGGGAAAACTTTTGCAGTAGCAGCTTCTTTTAACAATGAAATGTCTAATCTAGTAAACGATTCAACGGAAACATTCGCGGTTGAGTAAAGAAATGCGAAAACCGTGAAAATTTCCCCCCTTGAAAGATTTGCCGTGTACGGTATATATTTATCAAAGCAAAGGTACACATAATATTTAAATAGTACCTGATGTGAAGGACAAATCAATCAATATATCCTGTTGTGTGGATTAAATGGATTAATCATCCAAGGCTCCACTTTGTACTTGTCTTCAGTGTCATCTTCCTTTGCTGAGTATGCGCTATGACAACCATAGCCTGCCTTGATTGTTGTAATATTGGCAGATCCACCATCGCAGACCAACAAACTGGTCTTCAGACCATGGTGTTGAAAAAATTTTATTGTCTCGAAAACAGAAGCTACGTATCAAATTTACTCTCGACTGAGGCAGAACACGTGTAGTTCCAACAATTGTCCATTTCTCAATATGCTTTGCTGCAAAGGGTAAATGCAGGTCAAAGTGTGATGACTGCCTAATCACAGGGGAACCCAGAGGATGCAATTTTGAAGGGGTAGCCCTTGGCAAAGGTTCAACGAAGGGAACTGTACTTCAGGTATGCTCGTGTAAGATGAAATGGCAAGCATCCAGCGATAGTTTGCAAGGGTTTATCAAGCGAAAGTGGTACTCAAGCTAAAAAGAACAACGGTTCCTTCTTCCGACTCCCTACTGATACTTGCAGAGGGGCAGTTGCAAGAACTTCAATAGCTGTGATTGGCACTTAGCTATCGCTGACTCATACTGTACATACACCACAACTATGAGGGTAGACAAATTTAGCGATATAGCCAGCTTTCATGGATAGGGTAGCAAGGCTATGGTTTGTACCCATATGAGTAATCAGAAAATATAAAATATGCAATGAAGAACAGGTGTCCAGGAAGGTGCTCATGTCCTCATATAGTTGCTAAGTCCCAGTTAGGTTTACCAGTTAAGGGGTTCCTTTAGTCTGTAAAAGATAAGCAGTTTTCATCTACTCTTTAGCTGACCAAGAGAGGGGTACTTGTGGAAATTGGAGTGGTGTAGAAGATGGGAAAAACAGATATCCTGAAAGCTTTGCAAGTCAACATTACCCCTCTGGATTGGAAAGTGTGGCAGGTTCACTTATTGAGTCACCCAAACGGAGCCCTAGCAGACTATGTGGTCCAAGGAATCTGAGATGGCGTTCGAGTGGGGTTTGACTAATTGCACTAAGAGATCAGGCAGCAACATGAGATCAGCAGTTGAACATGTCTCGGTGGTAAGAGAAGTACCTAGCAAAGGAGTGTGCAAAGGTCAGAATACTTGGCCCTTTGATGCAAACCAATTCCCTCAAGTCAAAATAAGTAGATATAGAGTGATTCTCGAAGGGTTCACTAGGAAATGGCTCCTCATAGTGGATCTCTCTTCACCACAGGGATTTGGTGTTAATCAACCCAACTGGTGCTCCACGTCTTAAATTACAGTGGAGGATGCAGTGGAAATCATTCCTGGCCTAGGTAGACAAGCGCAGCTGGCTAAGGTAGACACCAAAAGTGTGTGCCGGATAATACCAGTTCACCCAGAGGACTGGCTGTTATTAGAAATTTTCTGGGAGGACAATATCTTTATTGATACAGCCTTGCCTTTTGGCCCGAGATTGGCCCCAAGGATATTTTCAGCAGTGGATGATGTTATAGAATGGTGAGCCAAAGTTGAGGGGTGGATCAAGTGCTACATTATTTGGACGATTTCCAAGACCCCCAGGGAAGCTCTGTCCGGGGTTGCTAAGGTACTGTCAGCAAGTTAGAGGAACAAAGGCAACACATTTTGTAGCTAACTTTATGTCTGGAATGCTTTCTATTGGTGTATATGGTACATGTTATTATTATGTTTAGCAACAGTATATATTGGGCAGGGCACTCCCTGCCCTATACTACTCTGGCCAGCATAGCCAAGATTTAAAGAAGTGGCATGGGGCACAGTTGAGCAGAAATGTGGACCTCAAGATTGAGGTGTGACCAAGCACAATCCAGGAGCAGCTGAGGTGTCTATATGGTGTGTGCAAGGACCACATTCATGAGGACATAAAAATAACTCCATACACAAAATGAAATTTAAATGTGCATACCTGCATGTTCCTAGCTAAATTTCATTTACACTGCTGTTTATGCAGTTTATTCTCTACTGCATGACTACTATAGCTACAACATACAATATAGATGATTTGATTCATCCAGTTGATGATCCATAGAGTGGCACCATTTTATTTTCTCTTTGGCTAAAGCAAAATAGCTTCATTCATCAATCAGCACTACAATTTTTCCATTTTGCTTAACTATACATCGGTAGCACTGATTTCACACATCGGGTTTCACACCTTTTAAGTCTTAAATCCACTATTTTCTATCATTGCAGGCTATCCTACCACCTCTGAATATTCTTAGTGATCTAAGGATGATAGATATTATGTAATCCTCACTCCACAAACATAGTACTTCATCACTTAAAATTTGAACTGTGATCACATGATTAATAAATCAATATCCATGGGTTTGTATTCTAATTTTTAATGCACCTTAGACCATGCAAGATTTGTTGAAGACAGTGGAGATTATAATAAATAATAGCAAGTAATGATATGTGCTATAAACAGAGATACAAAGCTTTAGCTGGTTTGACCAAGTTTGGGTACCCAAGCCACCCATGGCACCCATGCTTCCTACACCCCTGAATAATAGAAGTGTCTACAAAATTATATAGGCATACCAGTTTTACTGGTTTTGTGTGAGCATGTGAGTTCCTATTTAACTTAACACTCAACACTGGTGGAAAACTGTGATTTTAGTGTTATTTGTGGAGATGACCTCTGCAGTGGACTGGGATAAAGGAAAACTACTTATTAATATTTAATTAGAAGGCATCAGTGATTAAAGATAGTACATACGCACTAGTTGACTTGTAGTATTAGCTAATGGCTATGTTGACTGAAAGCTTTTGCTTCTATTGCTTTTATTGTGGCTATGGTAGGTACGACATGCGTACACTTGCAAGTGCCTGGCGAGTAGACTGTAAGCTGAGTATTAAACTAATGAGTATCTGGCGAGTAGTAATCGCAAGTAGCAAGAGAATACACACTCAAATGTTCATGATGACTATGCTTGTGTATTTGCATAGTAATGCGAGTGCACTTAATGCACATTCGTACTCTTCATGAGCAAGGAGTAATTTGTGTGCCTAAAAGTTTATGCTAAACAAAAACACCCAGGGTGTAAAAATAGTGCGAGGCCAATCAGAAGAAACATTGTAAATATGTGTGACCAAAAACTTTGATATCAGCTGAGGCCAAGAAATTAGTAATCAAATATTTTTAACTACTTGAATAGTTTATAGCATGTTTTCACAATTGGCTTTGTCACTTGGCCACCTTTATAATAATGATGGTGCGAAAAAAGTGGCCAAGTGACAAAGCCAATCATAGTTGTGAAAACATGTTATAAACTATTGTATGTCATTGAAGTAGTTAAAAAATATCATTAAGTACGGTAGTACTTAATAGTAGGGATTGGTAAGAAATTGTATGGTTTCCCGATTTTTTTGCACTTCATAAAACAACCTTCCAATAGGCTTTACCCGAAAAAACCGACTGCAATGCATTGGTAAGGCTGTAATGATGCTGTACCTTGGTTAAACGAAGCAACAAGTCGAATATTTCAACCTACAGCCAACTTTTAAAATTTTGAAATTCACCTGTATTTTGTCTGCCAGCCTGCCTGCCGTAAGACCCGGTTGCGCTAGGTGTAGGGCTCCAGAAATTTCATACAATAAAGGTAATGGCAGCGGATTTACGAAAATGTTGTTCCGAAGATGATTTACCCACTGCGCCATGGCGATTCCTTTTATCCATCATTCCCTTCCTTGTTCTATATTCCTTTAGCAAGGTGTGAATCTCACCGAAGGTGACGATAGCCTGTTATGGCTTCTACTTATTACGTCACACAAAAACCTGGCTTGCACGTGATATGATTAGTTACAGTGGCACCATGGCAGTAAACTTCGAGATTATAGCCTTGGACAAATAGCTTTTGCTGTTTTTCGAGCTTTATTTGCTATCACACAGCTGCTTTGCCATGTAAGCGCATTGTTAACAAGCACCTGTAAACAAGCATAATTATTACGTAAGCGCCTGTAACATTTGTGTGCCTGCTGAAAGATTATTATGAATGCTTAGTATGTATAAAAAGCAAACAAACTAGAACGATAAAAAAAATTCAAAATTCAATAGGTAAGTAGGGATTGAATTCAATAGTGCTACAAAAAGTAAGGAAACAAGGAATAAGATTTTGGGACGAGAGAACATTCTGGCATGAGATAATTTATAAAAGTTTAATCCCTACTTTTGGCTCACTTCAGTAGGTTTGCCAAAAGTAGGGATTAAACTTTTATAAATTATCTCATGCCAGAATATTCTCTTGTCCCAAAATCTTATTCCTTTTTGTAGCACTATTGAATTCAATCCCTACTTACCTTTTGAATTTTGAATTTTTTTATCATTCTAGTTTAATAAGTAACTTCTTGTCCTTAGCTGATATCAAAGTTTTTGGTCACACATATTTACAATGCTTCTTCTGATTGGCCTCGCACTTTTTTTACACATAGGGTGTTTTTATTTAGCATATCAAGTATACACAGATGTTATTACTAGCAAGCAGCAGAAAAGTATACTGCATGGGCATCACTTGTACTTACTTAGTACACAATATTGTAAATTAAAGTTTGAAGCTTAATTTTGAAAAACTCAAGCCTACAATATTTTTTTTAACTTTTACTACAGAGTGATAAACCAATATAGATTGTGAATCTGAAAGTTTATGCAAATCATTTCCAAGTTATGGCAACTATCAACCTGCAGTGTAAAAGCCTTTCTCAAATCTATTTAACTTGCAAATCGGGCAGGAAAGGATGGTTCATCGTACGTAGTCGCACAATGGGCGCCATAGAACTCGCAATAGCTGGTACTTAGAAATGGTGGCGCCGATTTTCTCCATTCTCGGTTTATCGATTCTATATGGTAAGAACGTTGTGGGTCGGTAATAACTAAGCGATAGCTTTCATGGCAGTTTAGCTAGAGCGTTTACGAATTTGAGAGCGGTGCTACGTGTAAATAACTCACTCAGTAGTCACGTTGCTGCGCTTCTTGGCCTCGTGACTCACTATCATGAGTCTTGATTATGAAAAGCACATGAGTAACAGTAGTACAAGCATCAGTCAAGTTTAAATCGAACAGTACCGTATAATAGTGTCTCAGATAATAAATAAGTTACACCTTGCATATACACCTTCATTTAGTAATATGCTATGTTATTATTTCAGTACAAACACTTTAATTTCAATCAAAATACTAGAAACTCTAAAATGAGGGGCCTGCTACATACCGAATCTGGGGTAACTCAAATCTTGAGATTTGAAATCTTTGAATCCTAAAATTTGCCAAAATTAGTAAAGCTTTTTCATAATATTATGCAATCACAATTTTTGTAATTAAATATTCATAATAGGTGCTTCAATTTCTAAATTTATGTTTACAGCCCCAAGAAAGATTGAATCTTCACATGATTGAACCTTCTCCCAAGGGGTAATAATCAAAGATATATGGTTTCATAATTTAAATGCTCACACCTTGTTTGTTGTATGCTGTGATATTATATTCAACTGTGTGTATAGGTGTATAGGTAGAAACTGTACAGCATTGATAGAGCTGGAGGTATGTCGACCAATTTGTGTGGAGACCTACCAGGATTGTAAAGGATTGGGGAGGTTTATGTTACGTTACTGTGGAAACACCATAGCAACCGGAATAGTCACTAAAGTAAGCTGGACTCATAAACCGTTTATTAGAAATTTAAAGTACATGAATCGAAAGGAAGAGGCTGAACCTTTTACAACATAAGTAATGTTAAGAGGATACCTCACTAAACATGTCCGCTTATGTGTGTTTTGGTTTTGATTAAAGCATTTCATGTGTGGTGCCTTCTTTTGTGTATACTAAATTAAAATTGTGAACTTCAAGATGTGTGAGATTATTAGGCATGTGTGAATAAATTGTGTATATTCATGAACTTTTATTGTGTACATGTTTTCAAACCGAGCATGCACCATCATTTGACTTTAAAAGATTACTACTTTAACACCTTATCTGTTAATGTGAGATTCCATCATCAGGTTAGTAATGATCATTCACATGAATTGAAGGCTGTCTAACGGTTAAACAAGTATCAAAGCTTTCAACTTTTATTGATTTTGTAGATGATCGTTATCTTAGGAATGAAGCATAATGTGATTGCCTGATTAAGAAGACTAAGGTAAACTTTAGCCATTACTTTTCAAAGGTTAGTGCATGCCTGGTTTCTTGAAATCGTTTTCGTGAAAACGTCGGTATGTCTGTGTGTGTGTTTGCGTGTGTGTGTGTCCGCCCCCCAGGCTATTAAAAACTATTCACATGAAATGAAGCCTGAATAACCAATCAAATTAGTCCTACTGCTTTTCTATGACACTTGCTATCAATATTACTGATGGGCGGGGCCTTAGTAACGAAGCATGTCGTGAGTAACTGCCAAATAAGAACAAGGTAATGCAGTGTTAGCCGTTCACTCCATAGTAAAAGCCGTTTGAACAGCTGTACATTACTAACAAGACAGAGCGCTTCAGCTTTGAAAGTGGGCGTGCCATGCAGGTTGCGGAGCTTATAATACAAGACCAGCCTAAGTGTTACAGTAAGAATTTCGGCTTAAAACAACTTTGTACTACTTTTAAAAAGATTTATCACTAAAGTACTGGAGTATAAAGCCGGTTAACAAAAGAATTAATTTGTATGCGTTGCTATGTGCTCTTTAGTGATGAGTCTTTGCTCACATGACTTACTCGTGACGTCATCAATTATTATTACAATGCACTGAATAGCAGTTGATTAACAGTGGTTTAACTTACACATCGCCTGGTTTTTTTTAGATGGTAGAACATCAACTTGTTGAAATTGCTTTTGTCTACTGTTTTATATTTATACTGTTTACAGTATAAGTTTCTAGTGAGAAATTTTTCAAGTTTTCTCACAAGGTTTTTAAGAGTACTCCATAGGACTGTTTTGCAAGTTTGAGCACTCGCTATGGCAAGGCTAAAGGTTGATAATGCATGCAGGAATGCACCCTTCAGCTTGGCCAGACGCTGAGCGTTTATCATTTGCAGAAGCTATGTATTAGCACCCATAAGTTAGTGGTTAGTAGAATTCCATATTGTACTAGCACTAGAGCTGTGTTTTTCTATCACTAAAGTACTGGAGTATAAAGCCAGTTTGAAAAAATTGAATTTGTACGTATTGCTATGTGTTCCTTGGTGATGAGTATTTGCTCACATGACTTATACTCATGACATCATTAATTACTATTACAATACATTGAAAGCAGCTGATTAACAGTTATACGGTGCCTGGTTTTTAGATGGTAATACATCAACTATATACAATGAAGCTGCTTGTTCATATAAACACTATTAACACACACAATGTTTGTGTCTACATTTTTATTACATCATGAATTTCAAAATATCTGTGATTATACATATAGACAAATACATTTCGGATGTTTTTGAACGTATTTTGCTATACCGCTGCTGCATTGCCATGTGAATATAACTGTTAACAAGCTCCTTTAAACAACCATAATTAAGTAGGCACCTGTAACTTAAGTGTGTGCCTGAAAGGCTCTAGATTGAATTACAGAAGACTGTCACATTAGTCATTACAATGAGTGATGAGAGAGCACCTTCAAGAAGCAAGGTCATATACAATGAACACATTCCATCATATAACCACACTAATATCCATTTGGAATTATTATCATTAGCATAGTCATCCTGTGGTTAGTAATACGACTGACATCATAATAAATTATCGTCATAAGACATTTACAAGTGTTGTGTGCTGTGTGGTAGCTACTACATGTTTAGTTAAGGTGGTGGGTTACCGGAAAAGGTTACGTAATTAAGCTATATGAATTACGTGGTAAGATAAATGGATTATGCAATTACTTTAACCACCAATACACGCGCGCACGTAGCATTTAATTCTCTAGATCTGCTGCAAACTCGGCGATCGATCGGATCCACCTAGCTACTTCACCAAAACATAACCATCAAATGGGCATAATAACCGTGCACAAACCAAATTGCAATAGCCAAGACAATGATAATACTGTTCTGTAGCAAAATACACAATATACTAACTGTGCAACTGCAATAACCCATACACACACACGATTACACTAAAGCCATCGTGCCTTAGCTCCGTTAACAGCTGATCGCTGTTATCTCAGCTGTATACGAAGCCACTGTAGTTATTTTAAGCGCGAAAAGTTAAGATATGGGAAGTGCAAGTTGAAGACAAAAACGATGCAGCCGAAAACCCAACACACTGTTAGTAAGCAGAAGGCTGCACTTGCCAGGTGGAACTATACAAGGAATCCTTCACAGCAGTCCACCGCAATACATCAAGGTAAATGTGAATTTTTACAATTTTTTGCATATGCACAAATTCATGCAAATCACAAACATAATAAAAATAAACTTGTATACATGCATAGGGGTAGTTAATGAAGTGCCTACTCTAACTGAGGGAGATACCATCACCAGTGATGCTACTAGAGAGTCTTACACTCCAGTCATTGCTATGCCTAATGCCGACATTCACATTGCAGGCATTGAGTCCGCTGACACCACAGCCACCCTTGATTCTGATGCTGTACACACATTACCTGGGGAGAAATACCATCTTAATGGTAGCAGACTATTTAATCTACAGAACCTGTACAATGCTATCAAAACAATCAGTGAACACAGCGTTAAATGTGGAACTGTAGTTGAGTTGGTTGGTGAAATACAACGGAATGGACTGGCTTCAAGACTGCTAGCCACTTGCCCCAAATGTAATGAGGAAATTCTCTTTAGTTCCTGTAATAAAGTGGTATTACACAACTATGATGGAAAGGAACGGCCTACCTGGGCTTACAGTGCAGCAGCAGTAATGGGGCAGATGGCTACAGGTGGAGGTCACAGTTCTCTTGAGGAAGTGCTTGCTACCCTAGGCATACCATCATTGACCAAACGCATGTTCACAGAAATAGAGTGATTCCTAGGCACATCATTTGAGCAACTTCTATTGGCATTGATGATCAAAACTGGAAAGGAGGAAAAACAGATGGCTAAACAAGACAACAATCATCACGAAGGAGTACCTGCAATTACAGTAATTGTTGATGGTGGATGGAGCAAACGGTCACACAAACATTCTTACAATGCCAACTCTGGTGTTGGTGTAATTTTTGGTGCTGTCACCAAGAAACTTTTGTATATTGGGGTCAGAAACAAGTATTGTGCCGTTTGCTCCATTGCACAAAAACACAGTTCTTTACCTCCAGAACACATGTGCTTTAAAAATTGGAGTGGCTCTTCTACTGCAATGGAAGCTGATATTATTGCAGCTGGTTTCAGACAGTCAGAAGCAATGCATGGAGTCAGATACATTAAGGTGGTAGGTGATGGTAACAGTTCTGTTTTACATACAATACATACCACTGTACCCTATGGTCGATATGTAAGCAAACTGGAGTGTGCCAATCACTGTGTGAAATGTTATCGTTCACATTTAGAACAAATGGTTAAGAACTTCTCACACTTCAAGGGCCGTGGCAATCTTAGCAAGACAACAATTATTAAAATTGCATATGGAGCACGCTGTGCCATCCACAAAGGGCACAAGATAGGGATGTTGAAAAGCTAAGAAAAGATCTGCGGGCTGGCCCAAGGCACTATTTGGGCTATCATGAACTGTGTGACTCATCATGGTGTAATGGCATAGGAACTGGCAATAGTCGATCTCTAGATGACCTTCCTGTAAACATGCTCTTTGAACTGGAAAGAGCTGGAGATAGGCTAATTAATAAAGCTTCACAATTAATTGATGACCAAACCACCAATATTTCGGAGTGCTACCAATATTTCAGTTCGCAGCAAAATGGATGGAGGGAAGCAAATAAACCGAATACAATCAGGTGCATTTCAACATAGGTGTATGGCAGCTGGCTTACGCCTTACATTAGGACCAGGTTGGATAGCAGAAACTTGGAAGTCACTTTTTGGAACTTGTTCCAATGTCATGTCAACATTTGCCAACACTAGGAAGAGAAAACATGAAAAAGATGTAAAACGAAAGTTGACACAAACATACAAAAAGGCTAGAATTGAGGCAAGTACCATCTTGGAGCAGCAGCAGCAACCACAGACAGTAGCTATGGTCCCCACGCAACACAACCTGACACGACAACTGATGAAGAGCTACAGAAAATATGTAACGAATACTTGACATCGATTAAACTAACACAACAACAAGCTACTGCACTAACCAATGTAGATCAGGATGATTCTCTAAATAGTACATGGCAACAAGCACGAAGATGTCGGCTAACATCATCAAGCTTTGGTAGAGTAGCTAAATGTCAGTCAAAATATGAAAAGCTGGTGGAATGTATGTTGTACAAGCCTCCACCAAGTACAGTGAAAGCTCTAGAGTGGGGTAAATCCCATGAAGATATTGCCAGGAGTTGTTATGTTAATGAGAAGGTGGCAACACATGGTGATTCTTATACGGTTGTCACAACAGGAATTCATGTATGCATGCATAAACCATGGCTAGCTGCATCACCTGATGGTCTTGTAGAAGATCCCTCAGAACCACCAGATCGACAACACGGACTACTTGAAATTAAGTGCCCATATTCGGCTAGGATGTACAAACCAGAAGCTGCATGTACTGAATTAAACAGGTTTTGCTGCAGTCTTGTGAATGGTACACCAACACTGAAGAAGAATCATGATTACTATTATCAGATTCAAGGTGCTCTTTTTGTTACAGGAAGGCCCTGGTGCGACTTGTTTATCTGGACACCTATTGGCACATTCGTGGAATGGCTAGATTATGATCCCACATTTTGGGACAAAGCCTATGTAAGATTACACAAATTTTATCATGAATATCTCCTACCAGAGCTAGCAAATCCTTGCTACCCTAGAGGACAACAAATTCGCCACTTACACACACAGTAGCTAATTATAATAAATGTAATAATTTCATGTAAGTTAGCTCATTGTTTTGTATTAGAGCATAAATTGGACAAGCCAGGACAACATTGGGGATTGTATAAATATACAGTTATTTGAATGAGATGCTTCTCTTCGTACTTGGCTGACAAGGTAATAATATTTCAGACAAGCAGAGAGCTGTGGGGATATACATATATGGGAAAAGCACTTTTAACAGAAACTATGCAAGGCAATATGCAATATGGATACAACTGGCAAAGCCACTTGCGAAGAATTAAGTCTGTCTAATTGCATGTGCATGCCTTTGCTGTGTACTGTGTAGTTATGTACATCAAATACCTGTTTTCACTTTCCCAGCTTGAAGCATGTTTGTCTGTCAACTTCAATTCGTCCTTCATTTCATGTGAAGTACTTTCTGGCTCACGAGACTGGCCCATTATCATTGATACTTCTCCCAAAATCTGCTATAGTTGTGTAACAGCAAGCTTCAAAGGTGGATAAGGTTAACACAATAGCTTACAACGAGGCTTACACGAGCGCAATAGCACAAACACGTGTACAATTTCTCACCTTCAAAATCATAACGATAACATATCCTTGTTGCTTGATTAACAAAGCTATCGTTAAACTTGAAAGTTCTTGTCCAATTGCTAATCGATAACAAATGGATAAATCGCTGACCTTCAGCCACATAGAACAACATTTTATTTTTTGAGCCGCATAATGCGCGTGATGTATATGATTACGCGTAATTTGTTTTAGCTCTAGTGACTTGTTGTCGATCAAGTTTTTTCCTTGACCACTAGGCGCAGTGCTCTAGGATTTCGAAGGTGTCACCAGGAATGGTTAGCACGTGTTCTGGTGCATGGGCGCTCATGGCTGCTTAGTGGTTGAGATAATATTGTAGTTTGAATGGCTTCAAGCTTCTTCTTCAATATATTATAAAGTAAGTCATCGTCTTCGCTTAGAATGCACACAAACATGCATGGTTATATCGTTAAATACATAACCAATGAAGAAGTCTTTATCATGGATGACGGCTTAGAAAAGTTGCTTAAACGTTATAGACAGAATCAATGCTGGAGCATCATACAACACCGACTAGTTGAAGTTATAGCGCTTTATGTATGTAGCTACTATAGTTCTAATATACTATGTATGATTAACTATTCATGTTCAGTGTAGAGAGCGATTAAATATTTAAATCAGTTGCGTGGGCGAATCGGTATCCCGCCACCTTAACTACACTGATGCATTTATGTAATATGCTATTGTTTATGCTTATTTAATAAGTAGCACATGTAGCTAACTATGCACATGCACTATTGTAAGAAAAACTACTTCTATAACAGTGATTCTGGAATTGCTAGACAGCCTGACATGATA
This sequence comes from Spongia lamella, assembly GCA_963930835.1. Lineage (NCBI taxonomy): Eukaryota > Metazoa > Porifera > Demospongiae > Dictyoceratida > Spongiidae > Spongia > Spongia lamella. The sequence goes on along the minus strand of OZ005746.1, from coordinate 19,012,768 downwards.
TATTCTTTCAACTACCTTCTCAAAATCACTGACATTAATTAGCCTGGTCTACTTCTATAGCTATATTATATATAATAAATGGAGTTTCTTGTATTAATTCAACCAGCAAACATACTGTCACATATTGTCTATAACTTGAGACTGAGCAATTTTTTATGTCTACACTTCTGCTTCAGTATACATTGGTATACTCCCAATTTCAGTAGTTTTTTGAAAGTATTAACATTTTGTAAGTATAAGGACGCCAACTAGATTCAAGTATATATCAGGTGATGATAATATCCACTTTCTCAATACTTAATTTCATTGTGATCATGCAAAATTGAATTACAGCACAATAGTCAAAATCAAGATATAAAAATTATTTCTTTAAACTAGTCCAACAGGAACAGTGACATTTATTTCAAAATGCTGGGTGACTGTGTTTCAGATTGTTTCCTTACTGCTAATAGTGGGCTAGTGAGGCATATAAAACATGGTAATCTTGTCATACATAGCTGACAGGATTTGATATAGCCGATGATTTAGCTCTGTTTGGTGCAACACTTGTAATACCGCCATTTACAAAGGGGAAACTGCAACTTTCACAAAACAGTTCAGTTTTCTATAGGTCTCTCCAGTATAAGGATACACAGAGAAAGAGCAATGGTATGTAATAGTTATACCATGGGCACGAGTGGTTTGCCTGATATATACACCCGATGCCCGAGAGCCGCAGGCCCGAGGGCAGAGGGTGTATATATCAGGCAAACCACGAGTGCCCATGGTATGACTAATATATACCACTTCCTGTGCATGGGCCAACGCAACCAGCTCGAAGCTTTTTATAGTCAAGCTCATTTCACTCGATTGTGGGTTTAAAACATAACGTTTATTCTACGTTTTTAACACGTTATGAATCGGCAAGAAGTTGTTAGTCAGTCATTAATAGTGACTTCCTCAAAACCAGGCGTACCTAAGGAACACTGTAAGAACTTTTGTTTAGGATTACCAGATTGGTGTCCTTGTTGCGCTGGTGACGAGTCGGCTGGTGACGGATCTGCTGGTGACAGGTCGGCTGGTGAGAAAGTAAATATGACAGAAAACAATCCTAATGCTGGTGGCTCAAAGCAAAGCGAGAGAGGGTCGAAGTTCCTTCAGCTGAAACGATCGCGTACCGTCCCTAAACACATGGCACAAAGCGGGCAAAAGAAAGTGAAAGACAATGATGACAGGTTCTCATTTGATGTCACAATGGAAGAACTCGATGCATTCAAGGAGGGCGATTGTCCAGCCAACACTGTTAAGAGCTGTCTATTCTGCATACAAATATATAAACAACAGAGTCTAAACATCATGGTTATAGAAATGCATGATTTATACTAATGTGTGTGCGATCATTACTACTCACGCCTATTGATTTTCTTAAGCCACCATCTTGTTATCCATTGTTGGAATCATGTGGTTTTGTATATCACATGAATTGCCATAGCATAAGGATGGGGGCAAAGTTATGAAGCAATAAACAAAAGGTAAAAAATGATGAAAGTTACTTCCTTTAGCTATTGAGGGCGATATTTCAACTTCGGGTTGGTTATTGCTTTGGACCCAATATATTAAAATCTTTGCTAAGATTTGATGAATAATATAGCTGGTGATTTCACGTTTATTGGATGAAGGGTGATAAAGTTATAGCGATTCATTTATGCACAGTAATATTTTTATTTCCATGAAGCATATATGTGCTGGTGCTCCAGGGTTAAACTAGGTTGTGTGATGAATCCCTATCCATGTGACTTCTTCATTACAATGGGAATACCTTAACTCATTATCCACCTGCTTTTTAGATAATATAATATCTGGAATGACATGTTTTTAGTGGGGTCTTATTAATTTATTTGAGCATTGAATATGTTAATATTATTGATGTATCATACATATATACCTCCTTTCTATTTGTTTTGTTTATTTCTATATCACTATAGTCTGTTCACCTTCACCTTGCAGTTGAAATTCAACACACAAAGCCATTTAAGTTCAAAGCAATCACCAATTAATGAACTACGTAACATCAGCAATTACGTAATAGCCATTACCTTTTAGCACAAATAATAATGGCATCGCTAGATTCTACAGTGTCATTAATAACAAATAAGTAGCTGGAACAAAAGGAGTCTTCTTGCTTGGTATTAAGTAAGAAGTATTCTTTCAAAGTAAAGTGCCTTACAAAGCTAACGAATCATCTACTCCTGAACTTGGCAAAATACTTGAGAGCGAAACAAAGGAACCAAGGGCCATTAGAGAATTGTTTAGAAAACATACGAAACAATGGGTAAGATAGGCTATGTCGAGTGAAGATTGAGCAAAAGAAAAGATTCTAACAGCCAATGACATAAGTGTGCGTAAAACTTGTTAAACTTCAACCACTAATTTGTCCAGCAATATACTTCAAAGCCTTACGCTTGAATGGTTTTCCCTATACAAATGTATGGAAAAACTTTAAAGCGCTCATATCTTCTTAGCGCTTAGTCCTATGGAAGCGCTTCTTTTCTAAACGTTTCCGGTATTTGAAAGGCTTCACAACAATATATAAAATTTGTTCTAGCTCGTTTGCAACATAAGTTATTCAAGGGAAACAACAGGCAAGGTGAATGTGAACGGAGTATAGCTTATCACTCATTTGCATACCATTTAATAGTACTATACCTTTTCCAATAACTTCTTTTGCATTATTTTTTGCAGATTATCAGATGACCGTATTTAACTGACATAATTTAATTCACTACTATGTATGTAGGTATCAATAATTTATAACTACAACACTTTTAATATATGTATAATTGCTGCTCAAGTGAAATCATAAATTTACTTTTTAAATTAACAACCTTGTCACTATAATTTGCTTGTTTTATATGCGTAGATGGGTCCGTAGAAAATGTCACCAAATGTACATTCACTCCTACACTATATAGGGAAGATTAGTACCACTAAGCACTAAATCTTCCCTACATTAAGGCCACTCCAAATGAGAGTGTAGTTTTCCGTCCTCCGCCCGCGTCATGTCTCAGCATCCACATTGAATGATCATTATTGCCATTATTCTCTAATTACGTGAAAAAATATTTTCTGCACTGCCACGTTCACGATGCATCAATGTTTGTCCGAGGCTTTAAGTTTATAATGGCAGTTCTAGTAGTTGTATCCGTGTTTGACAATTGCTGTAAAAGGTTATTACTTGATTGGACCTTGTGAGAAGCTGACAACAAGTGGAAAATCAAAGAATTTTTCCACGAAGTATGTTGTGTATATAAAACAAATGGCCTCGAGAGTGTATTGAAATGTCGGCACCCAAATAGTAAATAGGTATAGTGTAAGTGTCTTAGTATAATTGTTTTTTGCTAGATTGTTTCCCAAAAGCTCCCCCAAGAGAAGAGTGATCATAATGTTGTTGAAATATGAATGGCACAGTCTCTTGAATCCAAACTTGTTGTCGTGGGTGATCATAGCCTCAATCTATGTAGTGCTGCTGAACTTGTTGGCAAGTATGTTAAGTACTATGTGAGAACAAGTGTGACCATCACTCAAGAAGAACCAGCAAAGACTCAGGTGAATGCGTTTGAAGTTATGATGGCTGCTTCAAGGATTTGTGCCACTCAGCTGTCTATCACAAATGCATGAACCAACAAAGACAAAATGTATAACGATATACTCTCATTCATTCAAATGAGATCACTGAAGTGGCACGACAGTGAAATCAGTAGTGGAGCTGCTGCTAGGTGCCTGTCTACCCTGAGGGATGTCCTTTGGTATATACGTAGATGGAATGCATGATACACTAAATGAAAGATCTTGCAATATTCCAACAATTTTCAACCAATTTACTGGGTACAACAAGCCAGAAATCACAGACACAGGAAACGTGCATGTCACTCTATGTCAAGGGAGGAGCTACTATCCCATTCCCGAGCTCTTTTTGCATGCCTTTTGAGCCCATTTTGGTCAAGGCAAATGTGGCTTCCATTGAAGAAGGATGTGGAACAATTATCACGGTCCCTTGCTTCATCCTGCTTGATAAGAGAGCACGGATCCAATTAATACATTCTTCGAAAGAAGTAACCAGGAATGTGGCTCAAAACTTAACAGTTTCATACATGGACAAATGCCATAGACCATCACGTGTTTTGTCTTCAATATCAGACGCAATCACTCAGATAGAGCCAAATATACCTTTTGATCTAAGACCATTATTGCCAGGTGATCGTAGGAGACGATATGAATGGATTCAAACACTTAAATTAGGCCTTGAAGTACCTATAATACATGTACAGTATTCTCCAGGGAGCAACATTGGAGACTTGCATTGGATTTGGCAGTATACAGCAACAAATATTGACGATGCTTTGAAAAATTGCCAACCAATCATTGAAAAGCTGAAAAAGGATATTCCAGAATACCACACTCAAGCTATGAGAAGGGATGCTTTTGAGTTGTTTGGTTTAGTATCTCCAAACACAAAGAAATCTGTAATCAGACGTTTATACAAAGAGCTTCCATTGAAGAAGGATGTGGAACAATTATCACGGTCCCTTGCTTCATCCTGCTTGATAAGAGAGCACGGATCCAATTAATACATTCTTCGAAAGAAGTAACCAGGAATGTGGCTCAAAACTTAACAGTTTCATACATGGACAAATGCCATAGACCATCACGTGTTTTGTCTTCAATATCAGACGCAATCACTCAGATAGAGCCAAATATACCTTTTGATCTAAGACCATTATTGCCAGGTGATCGTAGGAGACGATATGAATGGATTCAAACACTTAAATTAGGCCTTGAAGTACCTATAATACATGTACAGTATTCTCCAGGGAGCAACATTGGAGACTTGCATTGGATTTGGCAGTATACAGCAACAAATATTGACGATGCTTTGAAAAATTGCCAACCAATCATTGAAAAGCTGAAGAAGGATATTCCAGAATACCACACTCAAGCTATGAGAAGGGATGCTTTTGAGTTGTTTGGTTTAGTATCTCCAAACACAAGGAAATCTGTAATCAGACGTTTATACAAAGAGCTTGTATGTGATTCTTCAGCTTCAGCTAATCTATCTCAAGAAGAAATTGATCAGTGTGTTCAAACAATGTTTGATCTGGAGGATGCCTCATTTGTATATGATCTAAGGACTCACTATGGAGAAAAAACCAAGTTTGATCAGTTTTGGGCTTGTGCAAAAGAGTATATTGAAGAGGAAGTCGGCACAGCTGTTGATGACAGACGACATTCTACAGTTCTCCACACTGCAAAAGCTATATCAGTACGAGACCTTCATGAAAGGGTAGTTGAGAGATGCCCACTAAACACACCTGTACCAAGTGATGAACGGATTCATTTACAGTTCTCCCCTTCTTGCAAATCATCACACACACAATTGCGATACACAGATCGTTTGAAAGTGAAGCATATGGTCCAACAGAGGCAATGGCGGAAGCAGCATGAAGATTCCCATTACGCTGCGTGCCTGTTTTGTTATGAAAGAGAGTATGCTCTGCTGGTGAAAGACCATGCAATTTTTGCTTGTATTGATGATAAACACCGGATAAAGGTAGGGGAGCCAGATGCCCCTGTTGCATCAGCTGAGCGAGGAAGGCAAGTAATTGTACACTCTTAGAAAGTTCTGATCATGACTTCACCACTTTCAGCATAATCCCTTCTGTTGTTCTCTTATGTGAAATTCCTGCTGAAATCAGTGGATCATGGTATGATGGAGAGGTCAAAGTGATGCTTAAGGAAGGGGCATTTGAACCGTCATCGCCTTTGAGACATTCAGCAGAATTAGCAAATGCTATCACTACTGTAGTAGAAGCCAAGCCTGTTTTGTTCATCTATTCAGATGGAGGCCCTGATCATAGGGTAAACTACATATCTGTAAAAATAGCACTGATTGCATTATTTCGCAAATTAGATCTTGACTATCTGTGTGCTGTGAGAACAGCTCCCTACCATTACATACAGAAACCCTGTGGAGAGGATCATGTCAATTGTTAACATAGGTTTGCAAGCCATTGCTCTAGCTCGAAGAGTAATATCACAAGAAATGGAAGCAGAAGTGGAGAAATGCAACTCTATGAAAGCCCTTCGAGCAGTAGCTGAAAGAAATCCAGCATTCAGAGAGGCATCCTTGGACTCTATTGCACCAGTGAAGATTGTGCTCACTGATATTGCTAAAAGATTGGAATTGAAAGGAAAGAAATTCAGTATATTCACAGCAGCAAGTACCGAAGAATTGGATGACCTATGGACTACACTCCTATCGATTGACCAGCAATTTCCACATGCAAGAAGTGACAAATTCAGTTGCTAAGGAATTGAGTGAGAAGATGGTCAAGTTTATTGAACACTGCTGCTTCCAGAGACACTACTTTTTCGACATACTCAAGTGTGGTAAAGCCGACTGTGACATCTGCCTCCCACCAAGGCTTGCACCTCATGTTTTCTCAACTCTCAACCACCTCCCAGACCCTGTTCCAGGACCAGAAGAACACTACAAGAAATTTTACGATAACAACAACAACTGAAGAGCACAGACCTTCAAACAAGAAAAGATCATCAAAAGACAAATCTCTCCCATTTTCAACTAGCATTCAATAATAATGTGTGATGAGTGTAAGATGTGGTGCAAAGAGGAAATTGAAAAAGCAGGAAAGGATAGAAGTAGAACAAGCACTCAATGGACTGTCTTTCTCATGTGGAGCACAGCTTCAGGATTCCGATTTGCTAGACTATCTGAAAGAGATTGTGTTTGTATGGAAGCTAGCTTGTGAAGATCCAGTAGAAAAGCTATACTATTCAGCTAAGTTTGAGGACATATGTGTATACTGCTTGGGCCCAGTTAATCCATGGAATGACCAGGAACCATTTTATCCTCAGTGCAAAGCATGTGAAGATAAAGACAAAATTCCTAATTCAAGGAAGAGTAAGACCAAGATGTAGCTACGTAGCTAGTTGGGTACCTATAATTTATTTTGTCATTGATTTTACACCAGACCTTTTGTAATTTTGTGTTGCAAAATTGTTGATTTTTATAATGAATAATGATAATAAGACTCCCTCCCTCCCTCACCAAAGTTTCAAAATATCTGGACGGGAAACTACACTCCCATTTGGAGTGGCCTAATGTAGGCACAGTAATATACGCGAACACTAAACCATCCCTACACAGTAATATACCGTATAAAGGGAAATTCACTTGACAGAAAACATTCGTGAATTGCCCATGAGAGCATTAGCAAGAAAACATTCACGGCAAGACATCAAAGTTCCGAATTCCTTTTAATGCCCATTACGCATACTTTAGGGCTCTTAATTTATCAAGGGGTAGTCACTCTCATAAGGCCAGTAGAACCATTTGCAACCGGGATCAAAATGAAATCAAGGGATCAAGACATTTAGTGCTAAATCAGGCGATCAAGGAATGCTTCAAAGAGGCGATCACGAAGCTTAGAAGAGTGACTGTAAAGCAAAACAAGCATTTAAATGGCTTTTTAATAAAATATCAAGCGATCAAGGGCCTTTATTTGGTGCGATCAAGAGATCAAGGTAAATTTTCATCAATCAAAAATCTTGATCCCGGCCGCAAATGGTTCTACAGGCCTTATGAAAGTGACTACCCCTTGTTTATGACACGCTCGTCATCGACGACACGTGTATGCCACCATAGGGTGTGTATATAATCTATGACTCCACATGGATATATAGAAATCAAAAGCTCTGTTCGAACCAGTCACCACGTGTACAGCACAATATGCATGGACTCCAATGTTAGGCGAACTCTTAACTTGCAAAAGAGAGTTGGATAATTCCAAGGATCGATATGCTGTGGTAATATGTTAAGACGAAGATACCGTCATTGGTCACATTCCTTAGCTGGAGTTAGGATTAAACTAAAGATGTGCATTAAATGAAAAGGTTTGTTAGAAAAAATTCGCAAATGGCCAACAAAATGTGAAAATCGCGAATGTTTTCTGTCGCACCAATTTCTCGTTATACGGTACTCACAAGCACTAAAGCTTCCCTACGTTATGTAGGCATAGTCATAGACAAAAACCATCCTAACATTAAGTAATAGATATAGTTATACACAAGCACTAAATTTTCCCTAAACTTGACCCTGTCCCAAACTTTCCCATTCAGCAGTGAGACACCTGCTCCAGTATCCACAAGAAATGAAACAGATACATCAAACACTACACGACCCAGATAACAGCTAGTAATGCCATTAATGGACACTGTTTTTGGCTGCTGATTCTGTGGCTCCATGTCACTAACAACTGGTTTGCTTCTGCCTGATGCACAGCTTCTAGCATGGTGGCCCGACTGTTTACACTTTTGACATATGATAAGACGATCCCCAGACACCTTTGTCTTGTCAAGAGGTGGGTGCTCACTCCATCTCAATGGAGCTGGCGGTGTGACCGGTAACTTTAAGGCACCAGCTTTGAGGTCCACTAGCCTTCATTGCAATTGCTATAGGGTGTCGACCAAGCATTGTAATTGGTGAAGAGGCGGGTTGATAATAACTGATGGCTCGCTACTTTGGTGCTTACTCTGGTCCTTGCTCTGGTCAGCGTCATTCGTAAGAAGATAGGATTCCAACTCAAGGGTTGCAGTATCTGCCTCTCTGACAGTCTGTGGTTTACGCTGCCTTACTGCCAGCGATATTTGCTGTGATTCTAACTGACTCAAATAGCATAGAAGTGCTAATTTTTCCCTTGCCTGATCTTGGAGTTCTGGGAAAACCTTATCTGCCAGTGGAATGTAGGTCGTCCCCAAAGTCAGTCCAATTCTCTGTCTTGATTTGCTTTCAGCGTTTGAACTCTAACTTGTAATGTTCACTTTTGCTGGCAGGCTTGAATCATTCTCACGATGCCGCCAAATGACCCTTGGATCTCGTGACTCAGGAGGTTGTAAGCCACGTGAGTTTTTCCCGTCATACAAGTCTTGAACCAAAGTGCTTTGTCGTCATCACTCCAACCATTGATCTTTGATACACATTCAAAACTACTCACCCAATCATCATAATTCTGATTACCGTCAAACTTCTCAGGTAACAGTGGTGGCGTGATGTCACCATGAGCCATCATGTCTCGCACGTGATCAGCCAAAGATAATCTACGGTACAAAACACCAGAAAAAGACAAAGCAACAATGCTACTTCCATCACCTCTATGGGTACCGTTCTAAGGGACTTTCCACGGTACAACAGATTTTTCTCCTTGGGTTAATATCCGGCCTAGAAAGCGAGGTGATGATCTGGCGGAGCTTGCTCTGGAACTACACTGTCCACACAGGAGATCCTGCCGACTACGCCGATGTGAAATTGTCACTCGAGAATAGCACCGCCACTTATGTACAGTCTTAATAATAATAATATTGTGCATCCCTATACAAGCTATTGCTACCTACATGTGTTTGTGTGCAATGTATGATTAGTCACTGTTACAAAGATGATGTGATGCCCTTGCTCACTGTTACAGATCCACAATGTAAGAAGTGCACTTTCTGTGTGGCAGGGACTTGTGTTATATTGTTGTGCCTACTTTACTGTAGGGATGGTTTGAGTCTATTACTGTGCCCACATTACTGGAATGATATCAAACCGAATATCATAATTTGGTTGGAGTAGATTGCCACCCTATTCAGGTTCGTGGATCAATTACTGTCCTTGTGGTTATTGCTGTGGTTATTCCAACAGAAGTTTATTATTGCAGATGGTATCACAGCGGAGTATGGATAGCTGAAAAACGAATTTCTGTTAAGGTGGCGGTCAACTGCAAATTACGAAAAAATATAAATGTTTTGTACATTGTATTTTATACATCCAACTAAATAATTATAATAAACTATATTATTCCATATTGTAAAGCAACTCTTATACTATCAGCCTACCTAATTTCATAGCGGTACAACATTCCTACGTGAAGAAATAGCGACGTATATAAAGGTATGTGCAATTGCCTTCGCGTCATGCAAAACTCCAGCCGGCAACGGACTCAAGACATACCCTACCAAGGTGTCTACTATTCTACGGAACGGTACGGAACGGAACGTGTTGTTCCGTTAAATATCTATTTTACAGAACGGTTCCAAAACAAGCTTAGACAGCTTCCAACATTAGAATTATCGTAGAGATGTGTTGTAGGCAATTCACTGGTATTTCTGTCTCTGCACAAATGCTGCACTTGATAATTTTCCGGACGTATCCAAACAAATACGAGTTTCATTTACAAGGCGCATGCGCAGCTTTTGAGAGATTTTGCAAACGTATAAAATAATTCAGTTGAAACAATCACAACCTTTTTGCTACCATGGCAAGTTCTTATTTGGTGAAAATATACCACTCACTACGGATGAAGCTATCAATATTTTGCAGAACCCTCCTCCTGATAATCAATGCGTGACTGCTGCACCCTTCAATGTTCGAGGCGGAGAAGTTTATGTTTATAAACCTGATGCTGCTGAAAAGGAAGGTAGGGCTATATTATGATTATTATAGTTGTTATGATACCAGATTAATATCTGCAGATGACTGGAAAGCGGATCAAATAAGATGGATTAATAATGGTGTTACATCACTACCAAAGAAATGCCCAGCTGTTAAGAAAAGTTATTTTATCCTGGACACTGAGAATGGACCATCTGAAAAATTCAAGAAACAGGTCTACCAAATGAGAGATAACCAAAATTACACAATCGTACACTACATCGGAGATCATTCGTTAATCAAGCAATTTCCTCACAGAAATGCTATCACTTGCAATAAAAATTTTGTGAGAACTTGTCCATCAACCATGAAAAAATCTCAAAGGAATGCAAATTACACAAAGCTAATGTAGTATACAATCACAAGCCAGTATCACAGGTAATCAAGTTCCAACAGTGTTGCCACGAAATCTGAAACAGTTGCAAAATTTATGGTTTAAGCATTTAAGCGAATCACGACTTTTAAGGGATGATTTGTATAATCTCCATGAAATTGCCTATGACAATGATGGATTTGTACACAAAATAATAACATATCCAGACCTAACTTGCATCTGTGGTCTAGGCACTGTTTTAAATGAAGCACACAAAGTCCTACAATTGAAGGACCCTGGCCAATTACTGTCATATGATACCACATTTCAAATGGGAAACTTTTATGTTTCTACATTGCTCTTTTGCCATCTCGTTTTTCAAGGAAGCCCTTGCATTCCAGCAATCTTTATGATCCACGAAAGAAAATTCACTGAAACTCATCAAGAGTTGTTTAAACAAGCTAGAAATCTTATACCATCCATTAAGTCTTCAAAATCTTGCATTGTCACTGATCGAGAAAACGCAATCATGAAAGCTGTCGAATTAGAGTTGCCTACTCTACACCATCTGCAGTGCTGGAATCATCTGTATCGAGACATAAGGTTTTGGCTTCGAAAGCATGGTGCCCCTAACACAGACATTGCTGTCTACATAGATGATATTTCGCATTTATTTCAAGCATGCACAGAAAAAGAATACAACAAGCACCTTTTAGAATTTTCCAAAACTTGGGACCCAATATTTGAGCAGTATTTCAAAAAGGAAATTCACCCTCTTGTTCCTGATCACATAGGCAGATGGAAGTTGGAATCACTCCAATTATATAACTCTTACAGTGGGGTAACAAATAACCAATCTGAGGGGTTCATCACAGTCATGAAAGAATTTCAGGCCTGGAAAGAAGCTCCGGTTGATTGTTTCATTTTAGCACTATACCAACTCCAATCCTATTATTCGAATGAAATACAGAGAGGCTTAGCATGCAGGTATGTAGCAATGGCTAGCTATACGTATGTATGCATGACTTTATCATGCATTTAACTTTTTAATTAGTTAAAGATGTAGCTATAAATCTATAATAAAATTTATAACAAGTTAATTTCTTCTATATTTTTAGGCTTAGGAGAGTACCATTTTAGAGCTGCTTACCAAGATGTCAAAATCAATATTGAAGATCTACAGTTGATTTCAACCAAAAGTCCAGGAGCCATTGTGCAGGGACTCAAAGACAAACTTGTAGATGTTACAGTGAACACAGAATCCATCACAGCTGCTAATCCATCAGTTGCATCTGAGAACTTTGCTGTTGCTTCACAGCCTTCCATGTTTTCCAGAGCTAAAGCTCTAGTGGAAGAAAACAAAATTAGTTTTGATCCAAAGATGCACATTTTCAATGTTCAAGGCTCCCATGATGTTTGAGTAGTTAGTTTATACCTTAAGGAAAAATGCAGCTGTCCAGCCACAGGCTTGTGCTACCACATCCTAGGGGTAAAGCTCAATTTAGGTGCAAAAGAAACAAGTACATCTAACAAACAAAGAAATTTTACACAGCTTCGCAAGAATACACGGTTAAAGAAATACAAAAAATCGGGTAGAAAACAGCCAAGGGCTAATGATATTGAAATTGAAAACAAATCAGGTATACTAGCTAGCTATACAATAGCTAATTCCTGTAAAATGCAGTAAATAATCCATGCACATAGCTAATTGTATTAGCTATATAATTATGTAGCTAGATGTGCAAGATGAAAGTGCCAATAGGACAACTGATAGCAGAATGCACAATGGAGTAAAGAAATTTAAAGCTCAAGGTATAGCTATAATCTATAAAGACATTTGTACATTTGTATTGCTATATACGTACGTATGTACAATACAGTGATGGTAACTTATATACTGTGTCAATATACACTAGATGCACCGCATGAGACAGATGGTGAAGAATCAACATGGACAAACAGCAATTCTAAGCAAATGAAGGGAGTTGATGAAAGTATGTACCGTAAAACCGGAAACTTTGGCGTTGTTAAACCTTGGCGAATCCTTATTCAAAGAATTTTGACGAAATAAACGTTGACGAAATGCTGGCAATGCAAAGTAAGCGCCTCATATAATAAATAAAATCGGATAATTAGAATACCATACATACCGTACACGCGACAATGTTTAGTTTTACAATATCTTCTGCGGTTCGTGGTTTTCATGTGTACAAAGCCATATGGGAGAATCCAGCTCCAGGAGAAGAATTGGGCTGCAGACGTGAAGTCGGCAATTCGCACGATCCTCTTTCTGTGGCAGTCATTAAACAGATACACGAAGAATACACAATCATAGGACACATTCCTCGAAGAATATCTGCCCTCTGTAACGCCTTTATTCGACGAGGTGGTACCATTCAGTGTACAGTTGATGGAAGCAGAAGATATTCTGCTGATTTGCCTCAAGGAGGGCTCGAGGTGCCCTGTAAGCTTCTTTTTCAAATTTCAACAGAAGAATTGTGCAAAAAGACTGAAAGGATGGTCTGTGCTGCATTATGTAACACGACCTTTTCATTAGATAGTTCGACATCTAAGGTACACATACCTGAAGGTGTTGAAGGTCAGCTACCAGTAGTCAACAAAAGTGAGTTGTGCACAATATCAGCAGCAGAACATACATGTAATACTACTAATGTGTTTGAAAGGGGCTATGAGGTTACCACAAACTTAAACCAGCCTATACTAGTAGCGGATAATAGCATACCGGTGGACACGGTAGAGGAAGTCATTTGTTCACCACCAAAAAAACGGCACAAAAGGTTTAATGAAGAAAGCATTATTATGGGCAAGCAACTAACAGATTTAGAAATAGATTATGCACAAAGGCTGCTGAAATCACAATTTCCCCATCTGAATGGACTTCAATCAACATTGTTTCAACAAAAAGCATGCCTTGCGGCTGACCAAGTCAATAAAAATACAATTCAAATAGTTTTCTGTAACAATCGACGACATTGGATAGTTGCCACAACAGTTGACTGTAATGATGGAGAAGTCAAGGTTTATGACTCTATTTTTAGTTACCTTGATAAAGAATCACTGCGGACTGTAATGAACCTCTTTACAACAGAGAATATTAAGCCAAAAATCAAGTTACTCCCTTCACAAAAGCAGAAGGGTTCAGATGATTGTGGAGTGTTTGTTATTTGTTTTGCCGTCGCCATTGCTTTTGGCTTAAATCCAGGTACACTTCATGTGCGACAAGAAGAAATGAGGACCCATCTAGTGAACTGTTTTAACAAGGAGCAGTTTTCTCCCTTTCCCACTGTGTAGTTTATAATATGTAATTATCGATATCATTGCTGAAATTGCTTTATTAACCCTACATTGTACCATATATTTGAACCATGTGAGAATTTTCATTTATGTAATCAGTGTTGTTGCTATGTACATTACTACAATTAATCAAAATTGTCAATTTTGTATATACCTATAAAGTGTAAAAGTTATAATGAAGTTGTTTTTAAGTAGATTGCTTTAAGTAATTTCTAATAAAATTAAACCCATTTTGAATGATTTGAGGATTACTCTTTAAATATTTATGGAGTGAAATCATCCACTGTGCTCCAAGAGGCTTCATGATAGCAAGTCTGAGATCAACTGGTTCCTTGGATTCCAATCCTTGGAATTGACGGCAAATTTTCTTTGAGTACCAATCTTGGAATTCCCTCCGTAAAAAGTCTTTTACAGGCTTGTTGACACTTATGTCAAGTGGCTGCAACCTGTCTGTGCAGTTAGGAGGAATAAGAATTACATAAATATTATGATAATCAATGTGTTTGAGTATCTTTTGCGTACACTGAGCTTTAAAGTTGTCAAACAGCAATAGTGCAGGGTGATCCACTGCAAGCTTCAACTCTTCCCTCTTCTTCTTAATGTAAGGCAAGATAATTTCATCAATGTATTCTTGCATTGTGTCCTCATTACTCCAATGCGTGCTTGAATAAGTTACATTCCAATCCGTGGGAAAGTTGACTTTTGGAAGGCAACATGAAGTTTTGCCTTCATACACTAGTTGTGTTGGTAAAAAATCACCTGTCATTGTGCCTGCAAAACAAGCAGTGATCTGCCTTTTATCATCTTTTCCTCCCAAATCTACCCTTTTACTTCCTTCAACCTCCATAGTCCATGATGATGGAGGGACATAGTATATGGCAGTCTGGTCCCAATTTATAATCAGTGCATGCGGAATCTCTTCTAGGTCAACAATCTGTTTAATGTCCAATAAAAACTGCTCCTTAAGACTTTCAAAATGTTCAGGATTAATCTTATTCTTGCTACATGCCTTACGTTTAACCATCCCCATGCGATTCAACAAACTTCGGGCCCACCACTTGGTTATTTCAATGCCTCCAGATCCACCATTGTTATTAATATGCAAATTGGCATCTTTGCTTTTTACAATTCCTTCTGCTGCAGCCATAACTATTGTAGTATTGACAGCAGTTCCTCGGTCCCGCATGTATTTCACATACTCTTGAACCTGTTTATCCAACTCGTTACCAAGTAAGAGAGGTCTGCCTGTCTTCTTACATGGCAATTCTTTAACACCATCGCCACTTCCTTTTAGAGATTCCTTCAAAGAAGACTGATATTCATTCTTGAGTCGTCTCACTGACGGTTCTTTCAGTGGAAGCTCTGGAAAATGTTTGGCATAGTACCGCAGAGTGTTGGTTACTCCGAATTCAGATGCCCTTTGCCCCACTTTAAATCGCTGCGCTGGTGTCAAGTGTAAGTAAGGCCCTCTCTTCTTTTGGGACACTTCGCTCTTCAAGACGACCTCTTTAACATTGGCGTTGGCCGACAGAATTGCTTCTGGTGGAACTTTACCAGGCAGCTGGCCATGTGGATCTGGTAAATGAACTTCAGGTGGAATGGCGGAGGACGACAAACCATGGCCAGCTTGATTACTGTTTGACTTAACCACCGAAAAGTATCGTAAAATCGACGTGTACATACCGGTAAACCAAAGCGCTTATTTTAAAGTAGCAATTATTTTAAAGGCGCTTATTTTGCTGGTGGCTTTACTTTGAAAGATTTAAGTTTGGCAATTTGATTCTGATTCGCCAAATTCATCAAAGTTTCCACTCGCCAAAGTTTCCGGTTTTACGGTAACTGTGTATATGTATTATTTAGACAGATGACATGATTGTGTATAACCACATAGCTACAGCTGATGATAATATTGAGACAGGTGTCAAAGAAGTCCAAATAGATGGTACATATATTGCTCAATTTATGCACATTCATTCTATATCTGTATACATGCATCCATGCAGCAGCAGCAGATGATGGCTATGATGATTACTTGAAAGATAGATGGGAACATGAACAGCCAGTTTATGCTTCAGAGGAAATGCAATCTCTTATCAAAGAAAATCCAGAATTCTCTGTCAGCCCAATAGGCCCAATAGCTGATTACATCAACTCAGGATGTTTCCATCGATTGATATCACCATCATTTGCTAACTCTTTTATTGTCAACTCTGATCAGGACGTTCCAATAATGCGTAAACTTTTTAATGCCAATGATGAACCACAACCATGTATTATTGTGTACCCTCATCAAACTAAGATGTACCAAAATTTCAGCAAAGACAAAAAGGCAAACGCTAAGGCAATCGCAGCTCTGAAATTAGAAAATCCTACAGTAGCCAATTTGTTGATTGTCATTTTGCTGCACATACTGAATGTAAGTGAAATGCACATACGTAGCTATACACACAATAAATTTTATAGCTATAGAGCTATATAGCTATAGATCTGCATGGGAAGATCGTTAATTCTTCCCCATTGATGAGCTTAAGGCTTCCCCAATAATATAAACATATCTATACGTGACCATATCTTTACCTGTATACCTGCATTTTAAATATACATAGCTAATGGTTGTTATATAGGCATAAGAAGCAAAGGTATAACTGAAGTGAAAGAAGAAAATGATGGTGATAACAGTGATGGTAAGTTAACAGCCACTATAGCTAGTGGTTGAGTTACAAGTGGAAGTTGTCTATCTGCAGTGATAGATTTTCTAAATAATCCAGAGAACTTGAATCTCAACATCATTCAAGAAATAGAAAGTACGCACCTCCCTCCATGCATATGCATACATTTGCATCTAAATTATATCTACAGCATATATATAGTACGTATATACGTAATATTATAGCTAGTTGTATTTTGTATAACAAAATACATGCATGCATGTACATATGTGTAGGAAGGCAGAATTTTGCTGCAGATGTACCAGGACAGTGGGTGTTGGAAGCCAAAATATCTTCTTATAAACTATACACAAAATCATTTTTGTCCTTACTAATGGAGAAAGGATGGATCTCAGATGAGGTAGCTATTGTATGTATATAAATTCTAGTTAGTCATATACATTTCTCAGATCATAAGTTCATACTTCCATTATGTCGTGGCAGAGCACAATTTGGTAAGTAAGTAGGTAGCTATAGCTAGCATGGCTGCATATCAACCTACCATTATTTAGTCTGCATGCATTCACATTTCTACATGCAGAGAGATGTTTATGTTATGGATGTAGCAGCAGTAAACAAAATATGCAATGGTACATTTCGGGATGCTAAAGTCTATGTTAAGGTAAGTTACATAACATGAAATGATTGTATCATGATAATTCATCACTATGCAGCTTGATATATGTCAGTTCAAGAAACTAATTGGTGCCTATCATGTAGGCAATAACCATTGGACTTTATTGGTAAATATATAGCTATGCTTGTGTATAAAGTATTTATGTGTAGCCGGCCACATGCATGACCATGCATTGTTTTATCCAAGGTGGTTCTTGTGAAGCAACAACAACTATTGTTTGTTGATCCATTGGAAGAGCAAAGAAGGATGATAAATCAAATTAAGAAGAATTGGAAGTATGTAATTCATTTTATGTATAATGAAATCAAATAAATCAATTATGTGATATAGCTCCTATGCGGATCACCAATACAATTCTGGATACTGGAAACAGAATTATATTTGGAAAATACTCACTGTTCCACACACATCTCAGCAAGATGGGTTTTCATGTGGTGTGTTTGTGATGAAGGTACAGGAAATTATTTCGTGATGGTTTAACAATAATTTGATTAGAACCATTTTCTGATATCTGGTCACATGTAACATATAGCTAATCTCTAATCGATAAGTGCCATATAAATA
Organism: Spongia lamella; assembly: GCA_963930835.1. Lineage (NCBI taxonomy): Eukaryota > Metazoa > Porifera > Demospongiae > Dictyoceratida > Spongiidae > Spongia > Spongia lamella. Next base: position 18,994,706 of record OZ005746.1, on the reverse strand, counting down.
GCTAGTATTTATCTATCCAATTGTTTGCAGTTTGGAGAATGTGTATTACATGACAAGGAGTTGAACGACAACATGTTACAAAGCCAATCAGGCTTACACCTTTGTCGACAAAAGATGGGTATTACCTTGCTGATCCATTCAGGTATTAAGCTATACTTATCGTAATAGCAACTATAACTTCTAGCTATATTTATGTGATTATTATGCATGGATAATTAGCAATACATGACTGTCCATGTATGCATGTATAGCTATAGCAAAATTATTTTCTGACAGCTAGCTAGCTATGTAGCTAGTATGTATTATATAACTAATAGCTACGTATTATAGTTTTCTGCACTGTATAGCTAACTGTATGCATTAACCTTTACAGTATAATTCACACACGCATGTATTATTTTTATAGAGCCTTTAAATGATGTATGTTGAGTATGTGGAGACCAGGATGAATGTACAAATTGGGTAAAGATACGTATAATAGCTATTTTAATGCACTGCAGCACATTAATTGTTATTATATTTTTTCAATATAGGTTAAGTGTGACAAATGTGAAAGGTGGTATCATATAAGCTGCTTGAAAAATCTACAAAGAGTACAATTTCGCATGAAATGATGAAGAAGGCAGATTTTGTGGGATTTTGCTGTTCTACAGATGGACATATTCATATAAATTAGTTCAGTAGCTAATATTGTAGAAACTATACCTATATCATTGTTAGTAACAGTGCATGCAATGCTACATTAAATATATCAGCTACATAGAGTATAGCTATAATAATTATATGTTAATTATAATTATGTGCATGCATAATTATTATATGTTCCGTTCCGCGTCAAATGTTTCCAGTGAATTGCCTGCAACACATCTCGGAACGGTACCGAACGGAACGTCTACGATGATAATTCTAATGTGGGAAGCTGTCTAAGCTTGTTTTGGAACCGTTCCGTAAAATAGGTATTTAACGGAACTAGCTACGCGTTCCGTTCCGTAGAATAGTAGACACCCCTACCAAACATTATTTAACGCCTAGACACTTTTTATTACACACACAAATAATAGATGCTACAACTTTGCACATAAATCTTAGCGTATTTGTTAGCCTCGAAAAAACTGCTTAAACGTTGGCAAATAGCTCTCAAAAAAATTTTTTTGGACACTCGCCGGGCCAATTTTTTTTGGGCCCACTTTCAACTTAGAAAATTTTTTGTTAAATAACTTTCATTTTGATAATTAAAAATTGTTGATTAATACGGTACTATGAAAGCGTGCTGTTTACCGCACGTGACGTATAGCGTCATCGCTCGCGCGCAAATTTAAGCGTGGACACTCAGCTCGCATTGACTCTATTTCAACTCTACTGTTCGGCTTGTAAGGGGATTGGCTACTCTTTGACAAGAGTCTCCCAAGACTTGGATTGACACTTTCGGCCCAGCGGAGTTACTGGAGTGTTGAGCGTGAAGATTACTGTGGATAATACGTCCGTCCATGCAATGGCGGAGCAAGCGGACTTATTTAGCTTAAGAGAAGGACGTTGTGTCTCAGATTATGTAAGTACCTGTTGGCTAAGTGCCAGCACTGAAAGCTATCAGGCTTAATCATGCACCTATCAGTTGCACCCACTCGGGAATATGTGGGAAATTGACAAATGCTCCATAGTGAAATACACCTATTGTGTCAAATCCAGTTGAATAGTATTAAAGTTGCACAAAACTACTTTGGCGCTTAATGAAAAATTGTCAGTGCCCCATAGTGGGATAACATTTTCCTGCCACCTACTGCCGAGGGGATGTGGTGTCATAGGTGCATAAAGAAATTGTTTCAAAGATAAATTAGTGGTAACAGACATAGTACAATGTTTGTCATTCCTTTTAACATATTGATCTCTGTAAGTAAATCAGATTTCACATTAATTGTGCATCCTTGTCGACAGGTGATTGGAGTGTATTTGAAGTTACTGGCTGCAGAAGCTAAAAGGGTGAGATTTGATGATTATTATTATGCTATTGTTGATTTATGCCTTTGTTGATTCATGTGTGCATGTCTACGTGCCAACTTACTAGTTCTTTGAATTGTTTAAAAGCATATTATATTATTTTTAGAAATATGGAACCAATGTAGAAGTTATATCAAGTCAGTATTTTGACTCTTTCATTACTAAAGGGCACAAAGAAGGGCACAAAGAAGCAACCCGATGTTGGAAAACTCGGAAGGTATGTAAATATATATGATTTAGCTACAATTACCTTTGACATATTTAGGATGTAGTTGGAGCTGATGTGATTTTGTGGTATCTAAATCATGGATCCAATCATTGGACACTAATGGTACAAGCAACAACTTTTATCTATGTACGTACGTTAACTTGTGTACCGTCTCGCGTTAGGTTGTCACCCCAAAAACCAAGACCATGAGGTATTATGACTCACTCATACCAGACAATTGTGTCTACTTTGGATCAGATACGATCAGGTATTAATGTACAAAATGCGTGTTAATATTATTGTGATTGATGTCTTGGATCATCATTGAGGTGGGTTGGATGGATTAAAATATAAAATGTAAAATAGATTAAATATATACAAAATGTAATGTATATACAAATGTAATGCAAATTAAATGTAAAATAGATACAAAAGATAAATATATAACAGTTTATTATAGTTTTTTAAAGATTAATACAATTATTACAATTTAAAAGACTTGTGATCAAAAATTGTTACAAAATCATCCTCTGATAATGACAAGAACTGCTTCTGACTACCCCTCTTGTTTATCAGCTTCCTTCACCTTATCAGTAAGAGCATTAGGACAAACTGTACACTTATTGACTATTCTTCAACAACATCGTCATAGTGATATGGTGAGTTAGGCTCATCAATTTTCATAAGTCATAATAAAATCATCCTGGTAGCTCAGAGGGGCAAAAACCACCAGGAAACAAACATAGTATTCAAAATTAAAACAATAAAATCCTCCCAGTGGCTCAGAGTGGCAAAAACCATCAGGGAAAATGTAAATAAAATAATCACAAGCCCAATGGCTAAAACCATGGGCGGGAGAGTCCACTTCAGGGCTCAGCTCCCACAGAGGGCTGACAGGCAACAAACTGAAGAGGTGTAGAAACATACGGGAATTATGCCTCCATAAACAAGTAGATAATTGTTCAATGAAATGGCAACAAGCCAAAGCAAAAGATCAAATATCATACAATATGTGACCGGGTCTGCGAAAATCAACCATCTAGGCGCACAAAAATCGCCTAGTTTTTTCAAATGTATCTTAGCATAACTTATGCTCTATTTGTACTAACAAGCTAAATGTTTTACCACAAATGCAGAATTTAATTGGGGATCTTTTAAAGCTGACAGAATAAAAATACTCCTTATAGAACTGAAGATATTCATGAATATCTAACTAGGTGTAATTTGCGCTCACATGGTTGATTTTCGCAGGCCCGGTCACATATGTTATGTATAATTTATTAAAAATTACAGAAAGTTTCTTGATGAGGAAGCACAATCACAGGGATTATTGCCCTTCCCATGGCAAGAATGGCAGTTTATTCATGAAAAGGTAGTTAAGCATTTGTAAGAAAATGATCAACTGTTTTTGCAGGATATCCCTCGACAGCTTACTGATACTGACTGTGGAGTGTTTATTATGCAGGTTGGTGCACAAATCATATTTGTAAATTTTATATTATTAATTATAATTCCATTATATAGTATGCAAGGTGTATACTGCTGCATTTGGCAATGCATTTCTCTCAGGTATACACATAATACATAGCCAATTTTATTACTGGTATCCTTTTAGAGTGATATGAAGGGTATTTGATTGCATATTGCAAATGAAGTGGAGAATTGTTCAATTCAGGTTTCACACAACACAGGTAGCATTTTGGATAGTTCAAAAGTAACTAGTTTGTCAGATCAATGTTTGGCCAGTAAAGGTACAATAACCGTGGGGAATGTAATGTCACTGCATTTCAATCTATAGAGGATGAAGCATTAGAAATAGATCATTCTGCTAGCATCATGGTATCAAAATATGTGGGTGTAGCAGATGAGATACCTGAAAACAATTTGATTCAGTCCATAAATGAAGACATAGGCAAAGAATGTGAAGTTGAAGCTGACACTTCTCCCTTATCAACAGAAACAGAGCCAGATGTAGGCATCGGTACTGTTTTGCCGTGGGAAGATCTTTGCGCTTCTTTACAAAGTGTTCTTCCTAATGGAAAGAGCCTAACATATGTAGTCACTAGTTTTACTCAAGCACCAACCTGTACTTTTTCTGGTGCCCCAAGTCATGCATTCGAGGCTACTGTTCGCATTAATATACACAGTAAAGAAGAGGCTCAATCGTGGTTGGAGCAAATGATGGATCATAGCAAATGTACATATCGCCATACCAAAGGAAGAGCACCAGGATTGAAGTACGTTATGTTCAAAGCAGAAATGCATTGCCAGCATTTTAAAAAGAGCCTTACACCAAAGCAGCAGAGCCAAAGTGCCCTTGCTAGGTGTAAAAATGCAAGGAAAGTATTGATGCATGATGTACGCAACAAGAAGACCGAATGTCCATCTGCAGTGAAACTTACTGTAAACATACCAACCAAGCGTGACAAATTTTCAGCAAACAGATCACCTTTTCTTGTTACACACCCCACTATTCTAGCCATATCATTTACGCATAATCATCCTGTTGAATCTGCACATGTGCTTTCGTTTAGGCCTATTGCTAAAGAAACCCGTAATCAAATCTTTGATTATTTTTTGAAGGGTCATACAGCATCATCGGCCCATCACTGGCATGAGACCAAATTGCTGTTGGAGCATGAAGAGAATCAGTCACTGTTAGCAGACAGGAATATCAATCCAACCAAAGCTGATTTCTACCGATTGTATGACGAGTGGTGAAAAAAAGATCTAGGACCAGATCAAGGTAAACCACTCTTTGATCAAGCTAAACAATGAGATAGCTGCGTATAATGATGCCTATTCTACTGATGGGGGGAAAGCAACACTACAAATCTTTAAAGGCTTGCCTACTGTAAGCTCTGATTCTGATTCAGAAGCAGATGGTGATGCTGTTCCCAAACCAAAGAAAGCTAAAAAGATGCAAACAGAGCAACCAATGATACTAACAATTTGCACTCCTTTGATGAGTAGAGTACACCAACACATAAGACAGGCATCAGAAATGGTATTCTGCGATAGCACGTCATCTCTAGACCGCTTCAACACATCGCTTTTTATTCTCTCTACATCTTATCCTACAGGTGGGCTTCCTTTAGCTGCAATGATAACATCTGATGAACAGGAAAGTACCATAAAGCAAGGGTTAGAAATGATCAAGGGTGTGGTGCCAGAAAATGCATTTTACGGTTGTGGTTCTGACAGAGGGCCTGCAATTGTAATGACCGATGACTGCAGTGCAGAAAGAAATGCCTTACAAAAGGTTTGGCCAGATACACGGCTATTGCTCTGCACATTCCATTTTTTGCAAAGCAAGTGTGACTGGATTTGCAAAAAGGGGTCTTATACGCGCAATTATAAATATCTAGAAATACATTTTTGAAATATTCAATTAAATATATCTCGAGAATGCATGAAGCTGCTTGTGTGCAATTCTCCACGAATGCACAGTCACTCATGGTAGTTTATTGGATCAACTCTTCAATGAATAGTTAGCTGAGTTTCCCGCCATTTTAGATAGTTTATTTCACAAGGTAGTCAATACCACAAACAAATCCGGTGGGGTGGCAAGGGTGGGGGGAGGTGGGAGCCACGAAGTGGCGGGGCCTTCCGACCAGAAGGATCCTTATGGCCATATGGTGTCAATTCAGACTGTTTTCAGCCTCAGATATCACAAAATGTAGCTAAAATCACGGCCAATCTCGCCAGCTAGTCGTGTGGTGATTCCCTGCCGTCTGTCTGCTTGTCCAGGCAAGATGGGGCCATTTATAGAACATCCGAGCACTCTCGTACGTCATACAGGCTGGAGAAAGAAGCCTCAGTGAAAGCAGACTGCTGTACTTTTGGCCATGACAGCCATATCAACTGTTAGTTTAGTGTTGTGTCTGTCGAATGGCGGTGAAAAGTGAGACTTGAAACTGTGCGTGTATAAGACCCCTTTTGGCAAATCTGGTCACAAATGGACATGGTTGCATAATGGCCAGAATCGCATCCGCAATGAGGACCGCCAACTTCTAATGCTAAAAACCAAGAAGCTGGTGTATGCAGCTACAGAAAGTGAGCTTTTTAGTTTGTATGATGAATTTAAGAAGTGTGAATTGGTAAAGAAATATCCCAAGTATTCAGCATATATTGAATCCCACTGGGGTCAAAGAAAGGTGTGGGCTATTTGTTACAGAAAGCATTTGCTGGTCAGGGGAAATCACACCAACAATTATGCAGAAGCTGGTATTAGAATTGTCAAAGATTTAGTCTTTAATCGGGTTAAGGCCTATAATATTGTTCAAATGTTCAGTTTTGTAACAGAATGCCTGGAGATGTACTATTCAAGGAAGCTCTTAAGTGTTGCCCACAACAGAGTTGACCGCTACATTTCCATTAAGTATCAAGGAATGAAATGTTCAGGCATAGCTGTTGACCAGATTTCAATTTTGGACAAGGATGAGCAAACTTACTTGGTAGAAAGTCAAACAGAAAGGGGTGTAAAGTATTTTGTGGACATGAGTATTGGAATTTGTAGTTGCATGGGTGGGCAAGATGGCTCACCATGTTCACACCAAGCAGCTATTGTAAAACACCATGGGGTGCCTAGTGTTAATTGCATTCCAACATTATCGTCATCAACTCGCCAACAAATTGCAGTAATTGCAATTGGATGCAAAGCAATTCAGGAATCTCAATTTTATGCTTCTTTACACCAAGAAAAGATTGAATCTGTTTTTGATAGCAATATGCTGCCAGGGGGTGAAGAATTTGTTGGGCCAGGATGGGACCTAATACGATCATCAGCGAATATTGATGATACAGATGAAGGTAAAAGCCCGATTAATACCAGCAATGACCAAGCATCAGAAGATCTAGAAGATAAGATCAAAGAGTTTTCTGCTGACATTACAGCTAGAGGAAAGGAGAACCCCCAAATTCGTCAAGCAATGCAGACATTTCTGCGACGATATGATACCATTACTAAAACTGGTACATTCGTAAATGCCAGGTTAACCAGTGCACTACATAGGTTTGGTTGGGTATTTGGTGGTAATACCAGTAGTAGTCAAGGAGGGCATTTTCGTCGTGGGAGAAGAATTGCTATTAATGCAAAGAGCGCTGGAAGGCGAAGGGGAGCAATATCTAGAGGGAAAGAAAAAGCACTCCAAGGAAGGCCTAAAGGAATGAAACTTGCTACTTACACTGATGTCCATGAAATTCCAGCAAGAAAAATTCCTAAAGGAAAGCGGCAGCACTCTTTGCAGAAAAGCATAATCAGCGGGACCCAAAATGCAGGAAAGTGGTAGCAATACACTGTGTTAGTGGATCATACTAGTTATATCATTGATCATACAATCATAAGTTTTATGCAATAATCATGTAGGCTATTATCTATTACTATGTAAAACTAAAGACATACACAGAAACTAGCTAACTAGCTCAACAAGTATCACACAACAGAAACTCTCTAACTGATTAGCCAACACAGATAAATATTCTCTCCAAGTTCTAATTTACGCCCACCTAACATCACTTATTCTCAAGGCTTGTAATGACGAAGAAATCTAACGAAGAATCCACACTGCAGACACTTAATCAGCAACAAACTGTTCGGCCAAAGCGAGACACGCGATCCATTCTGAAGAAAGTTAATACCTTCTAGATAACGCTATACGTCACGTGCGGTAAACAGCACGCTTTCATAGTACCGTATTATTCAACAATTTTTAATTATCAAAAAGAAAATTATTTAACAAAAAATTTTCTAAGTTGAAAGTGGGCCCAAAAAAAAAATTGGCCCGCGCCAGTGAGCCTGCGACCAGACAGCATCATCAGAATGGCATGATTCTGGGAGAAATGGTGTACACTCCTCCGTCTCCCCATAATAATTAACTCCAGTACTTCAATCATTTCACCTCACAATCACTTTGCCGATATTACATACTACCCGCCATATTAAAATTAATACTATCACGTGTTTATTGCTGGATGACTAGATGCGCGCGTGTCAAAATGTTCTTTTAAAATATTTTAATGGCGCTTGTATCAGCAATCTCATGGGCCTATGGCTAGCTAAATTATAGACATTCGGCTTTTAAAAACAAGGTACATATTATAATGTTCTTACTTATGAATTAGCTAGTTGTGTGCAAATTGATAGTAGTTCACGTGATAAGTTGAGATCCTGATGGTGGGGCCACAGAAGCTGATGGTGGGGCCAGTGCCCCACTGGGCCCCACTGTAGCTACGCCACTGACAGTGGGGCCTAGTGGGGCATGTGCCCCACCAACTTTCAGAACTTTCAGTTTATATATTAAATAAACACGTAGCTTACCTTTCTTGTAGCTGTTATATGCGTACGCATAAGTCGGCATAATCTGGAAGTGCCGAAGTGGTGGCCACGCTATGTAGTCACGAGTCTCTCCTCCGCGCAGGGCGTTTATAGCTTGCAGTATAAGCGCCCGCGCGCTGCACTTTAATTTATGTATTTTGGATTTCACCAAGATGGCTTGTCCCAAAAAGACTAAACAATTAACATTACTTGACTTTCACTCGAAGAAATTAAAGCTGGCAGAAGCGGAAGATGACTCAGAATCACACTCAGATCTAGAAGTAGAAGATGAGAGTTTAGATGAGCAAGATTTTTCAGAGACAGAAAGTGATAGTTTTCTCCCTACTACTAGTAGTAGACGGCAAGATTCAGTACCCATCTGCCCCAACTACCATCATAATAAATTACCTCTTTGATCATCGCGATGTTGCTCAGGATCAGTAAAACTTCAGAGTCAGTCCTGCATGCACATCAGAATCTTCAACTTCTCAAGTGCCCTGTGATATTGCTCAAGGACTGCATCAACAGCCTGCTCAACCTGTAATAAAATTTCCTACAACTAAAATTGGCTCAAAAAATGGTCTTTTAACTCTTCATGGTATGCAAAATATAAGTGGCTCGAGTACTCAATTATCAAGGATTGTTACCTGTGTCAATTTTTTGCCCACACTTCTGGTAGATCATCTGAAACATTTACTAAAATAGGATTCTGTAACTGGAAACATGCAACTGGTAAAGATGGTATATTAGTAAGGCATGATCACTGTAATACTCATAAGCAAGCTATGTGTTCTTGGTGTGACTTTGTGAAGAATGTTAAATGTGGTACATCTGTTGCTGAATCATTAGACTCTACCAGACATCAACAGATATTAGAAAATAGGCATTACATCAAGACTTTAGCAAGTGTCATTTTATTTTGTGGACGCCAAGATATTGCCTTGCGAGGCTATCGAGAGACTGATTTAGATCATAACAGAGGAAATTACCTTGAACTTCTGCTGATTGCTGGGCATGATAGTGTTGTTGCTGATAAGCTTCATAATGGACTACATACACCAGTCCAAACATTCAGAACTCACTACTTAATGTACTCGAAAATATGATCAGGAAGAAAATATGTAGTGAAGTAAGAGAGGCAGGTGCTTATTGCTTTCACTGATAGTAAGATATGTTGACAATAAAGCAGTAACTCATGAGCATTTTTTGACTTACATGGAAGTTAAGGGTCTTGATGCCAAGAGTCTAACAGGTTATATTATTAGTGCCCTGGAAACATATTGTCTTGATCCAAAACTTATTGTGTCCCAAGGTTACGATGGAGTATCTGTTATGAGTGGCAGTTGCACAGGTGTCCAGACTCGTCTAAAGGAAGTTGCTCCATATGCAACCTATATTCACTGTTATGCACATTCATTAAACCTTGTTCTTGTCGATTGTGCTAAAGCTATTCCTCAAGCAGCTGAGTTTTTCTGTCTGGTGGAATCTCTCTATGTGTTTATTGCTGCTACCAAAGCACATGCTATTTTTATGAGCAAACAACATGATTTACACCCTACTAAACAGCCTTTACAGCTTCAAAAGTTGTCAGATACCAGGTGGTCATGCAGGTACAGAGCTGTTAATGCTCTATGTCGAACGTATGATTCTCTTCTGGCTACTCTTCATGACATAAGTGAGAGTAATGATCACTCAAAGGCTGTGGAAGCTAGAGGTTTTCTTCATCATGTTGCAAAGTTTTGTTTTATTGTATCCTTAATCACATTTGACAGGATACTTTCTTGCACAAATTCTCTCTCTAATCAATTACAAAGTGTCCAAATTGATTTGTCATCAGCAGCTAATTTAGTCCAGGCCACAAAAAGTCTCATTGTAGAATATCAAACTGATGAGTTTTGGGACAAAGTATATCGTTATGCCAAAGATGTTGCAGAGCTACATAGTATTGAGGTAGAATCAATTTGTCAATCAAGAAGAAAGAAGCACCCAACACGTTTATCTGAGTGTGTGATCCTAGAGTTGAGTTCCAGTGACAGTTACAAAACAAGTCTTTATTATCCTGTACTGGATGTGTTTTTGGCTGAGCTTAGTTGACGTTTTGATCAGAAAAACTTGGATCTAATGCATGCTATTCAAGCTTGCCACCCACAATCTGAAAATTTTCTGAACCTGTCAATTCTTCAACCACTTATTGACACATACGATTTACAGGTAGATGCTCTGACTGTAGAAACAACTTTAGCAAACCAAACATTAAAAGGAAATGATCTTAACTGTATAAGTGATGTTTTTCTTGCTTTAATTTCCCTGAATTGTGCATTTCCAGAACTAATGAAGCTTTTGAGAACAGCTTTAACCATTGCTGTTAACACAGCGCAATGCGAGAGAGCTTTTTCTACATTGAAAAGAGTCAAGTCCTACCTGTGATCAACTATGAATGAACAAAGACTTTCAGATTTAGCTATATTGTCAATAGAAAGGGAACTTTCTAGTAATGTGTCTCTGGATGATGTTGTTAGAGTTTTCTGGTGTGGATGGCAATAGAAGAATTCTATTGTATTAAATATACTACACTATTAATATTAATGAATTAGGGTATAGACCGGAAGTGGGCGTGGTCACTAGAAAAATTTTCAGCGCTACACGCCAGACATTTAAAATTTATAGGCCCCACTAACTTTTGAAGTCTAGATACACCACTGACCAGTACAAAACTGAAAAATCTACTAATAATGATTCCGATACCGAGATATAAATGCCAATACATAGCTATAAGCTTACTCTGTAATATATAGGTATATACCCATTGCATGCACATTAGAATTTAGTTATGTGAAAAGTCTCTTAAAACTTCTGTTACGTGACTAAGTAAAGTTGAAAGCATCTCACAAGCGTAAAATTATCATCATTCAATTGCTTGTACGTACATAATAACTCTTGTCAATATTTGCAAATATATGGCTTCTTGACCACCATGCACTAGCCAAAAATTTAATTACTTATATACAAGCAATGCATAGTCTTATATGGGAGATTATCGATACCAATATACTTTCCGACACTACTGGCTAGTAACAGTTTATGCGACTGGATTAAATATGCCTGGCTATAGGTTCCACACACCAACACTCAACAATAACATGCAATCAGTGATCCATTGACTTAGCATGCATATTAATTTTGTTATTATTAATTGCATAAAGTTATATTGTTTATTTGCCCCCTCCCAGCAGGAAGTAGCTATATATAGCTATATGTATTGCATATCCTGTATGCAATGACTGCATGCCTTTTTATTATTTGCATTCATGCATACACACTATACCTAGTATCAAAGAAAACATCAACTATCACTACCAGATCTGGAGCACAGAAGCAAAACATTAATGATGATGGTACATATACGTAAATCACGCACACAAACACATACGCACACATGACATAGCTACACGCGTGCACACACACATAAACACACACACACATATGGCAGCTTGCTACATGTATGTATATGTATATTAGGCAAAATAAGTGTAGCGAAAATGTTGTCTAAAAGAAAATGTACAAAACAGAACTCTATGAGTAATGGTATGAGATGTGTGTTATAGCTATAGCTATATAGCATGCATGTTTCATTGAATATTTTGTTTTTGTAGAATATTCTAATGATGATGTGGAGTGTGAAGCAGAATTTATCATTATAAGTGGGTTCAAACAAGAGAAAGTGCAATGGATTAAATCTGATAAGTGGGCATGTTGGTTGCATAAATACTGTTTTGGGTTATTGGAAAATGCAAACCCCAAGAAGCTACGGTACAGCTTAAAGGCAACGTCACGAGCGCTCACGAGTAACGAGTCCCACTGTAGGCTCTTTCGAGTAGATTTACTTCTCTAAAATACTAGCACAAAGGAGTCTATATTGATAATTGCGCCATAGTATACAAAAGGGCTAACAATAATAAACTTCGTCAACAACCTTCATTTCAAGAGTCCATTTCTCATGCTTACTGAATCCTTGAGTCTCACTCGAGATTGAAGAAACGGCCACAAGTCTCCAAGAGTTGTGATATTATTTGATCTGAAAACACTACTTGCTCGGCACATGATGCCGATTTAAATAAACAATAGGGTAACATGATTTTGACAAAGGAAAGCACAATGCACGCTCGGATTTAAACAAACGCAAGTGGAGGCAATGGTGAGTTACTAGTATGGTATAATGCTTTGTAGCATCGTGTTTTTTGTAAAATAGTATACCTTTATGAAAAGTTTCATCCTAAACCTAGTGTGGAGAGACTTTTGAGTAGCAGGCTTTATAACTCGAAATGGTAAATAGTAAGTTTAAAGGTAGACTGCAATGAAAAATTCACCTATGAGATTTTTGCATGATTGTATTAGTTTAGTCATGCAATGCACAAAAAACATATTTTTAATAATTTATCATCATTAATATTCGAGTTATTAAGGTATAAAACATGCGTTACGTCATTAACCAGAAAGTCGTGACGTCACATCAGGATCCGGTACTGGCTTCATTGTTTGCGCGAGATGGCAGAAAGTGGTAGTGATCACTCCTCTCTTTCTTCAGTATCAAATGATGAATCTGTTTACTCAAGCTACGATTCCTTTTCCTCAGAAGAGAGCGATAATGATGGTTTTTCACCGTCACTTGGAATTGAAGTGTTGCCGTACCAGTTCGAACCCTCGTTCAAACCTGACCCATCTCCGGAGCCATCTAGATCTACTGACGATTCTCACCCGCGTATAGTAACAGACGAGGATGATATACCGAGCAGTCGAATAGGCAATACAGATTGGTAAGCTTTATAATACAGCTATTAGACTAGCTGGTTAGTGGTCAGTGCCGGTGTGATCGATATTATTCACCTTCCCGGGAAGGACTCTGTAGAGCTTTGGTTTTTTTAGCTGCTAACTCTATGCAAGTTAGCATGCTAATAACAGACAGACATAAGCAGATTAACAAATTTCTTTACAAGAAGTACCCTGAAATTGAACATCGGTACGATGTTTGGCATGTTTCTAAGGGTAAGCTACTTAATAACACATTACACATATACAGGTAGCTATACTGATTTCCCTTTTATAGGAGTGAAGAAGAAATTGGCTAAGCTGTCTCATTACAAAGACTGTAATATTGTTGGTGATTGGATAAAGAGCATCACAAATCACATGTACTGGTGTGCAGTATCTGCACCAGACGGTGATGGTCAGCAGATGGTAGATCGCTGGAAATCCGTCATGAGCCACTTGTGTGATCAGCATGATGACTGTTACCATTTACCCCTGGGTGATAGGAGAAAAAAAATGGTTTACACCAGGTATTGAATGATACAATCAATTTTAGCTAGCCATACATTAGCTGTATCTATGTATATAATGTGTATTCATTGTAGGGAGTAAAGTATATGAATTACTGAGTGATATCCTAAATAAACACCTGTTGGGTGATATCAAGAAGCTTTTACCAAGCCAGCAGACCAGCAGCTTGGAGAGCTACAACAGTGTCGTCAACCATTTTGCACCTAAATTGCTGGGTTTTTCATATGTGGGAATGCATTGCAGGTAAGCAACTATCATAATGCACATATACATATGTACACATATATTCAAACCTAATTTCAGGTTGTTGTTGGCTACAATGCATTTCAATGAAAACTTTGGATGAGCCCAAACTGTTACCAAGTCAGGGAAGGAACGGATACAGATTGTGTTCCCAAAGTAAAAACTTGGAGAATTTACACCAAAAATAGTACCAGTACCAAAAACGTATAGTAAGTTATATAAAACCAATTAACTCAAATATTAATTGTTAACATTCCTACAGAGTATGCTGACGCCCTATTATTAAAAACTATAGAACTATGCACTGATGAAAATGACAAACCCGAATTACCCACTGCACCATCACCTTTAGCAAGTCAGTACGAACACCCCGACAAAGACACCACTCCACTTTTTTCCAGATATAAACATTAAATGTTGTAATATTGCATTGATACGTACATCATGAATTAACATTATTAGTATTACCTATGTATGGTGAATACTAAGGTGTAGTAGGTGGATCCTGATGACCAGTATATTCATCAGAGGGAAATTCTGTGCAAATCTTGGAAACAGCACAGGATGGCAACACCACACGCCTATATCTGCCCAAGTATTGCCAGCCCCACCACACTAATTGCCTGTAAGCTATATATCAGAATCTTCTATGAAAAAAGGAATAACAAAATTTGAAATAAAATATAGGTTCAAGTTAAGTATATATAAACCTGTTTTCATCTGTGGGAAAGTCACTTGTACCATAGCGATGGCGATGACTATACAGAGATACAGTCAGCACAGGTCTACTTAGGCAAACATCCCTGAAGCCAACATGTTCAGTAATACACTTAGTCTCGCTGCCCAGACTGCCTTTTTTTTCTTTGACATTCGGACCGGAAAAAAAAGGGTCTGGCCAAATGGTCAGTATGGATTGGTGATTCGCATGCGGAGAAAATCTCGGCGTGCGTATGGCAAGCGATGAGTAACAAAATTATCGCTGACGTTGTGTCCTTAACCTCACGTTGAACCTCACGTTGAATGTCACGTTATAACGTTGAACCTCATGTTGAACGTCACGTCGTAACTTCGAACCTCACGTTGAACCTCACGTCGAGTGAACTTCATGGTGGTAGCACGTGCTTTGCCACGAGGTTGTTTAGTATGGGAGAGAAAACTGTACTGTGTGTTTGTAAGGGTAGAAGGAGTCATATCAAAGCTCAACATACTTGATGTGTTCAACTTGACCCTGCCGAAGAGCGCGTAGTTGGTTACCTAACTACGATGGTTGGCAATACTACCGTGACTATATGGGGCCTGAAGATTTAAGGAATTTCTTACGTTTTGTCACAGGCGCGAGTGTTTTGCTCGCAGGCCCATATCACACACATGTGACTTCACTCTTGATTTACCAATGGAGCATTCCAACTATAGCTACAATGACTTTCTAAGTGACTTCAAACCGATATTGTTGGATACTAAGAATGAGTACACATGGCTAATTGATGCCTTATAGCTAGCAACGTAGTTAGCAAGTTATTGCTAATTGTTAAGCAGTAGATGATTGTACTGCTATACTGACTCACTGAGGTATTTACTGAAAATACAACTAAACAGTTTTAATATTAAGCTTATAATAGGTATTTTATATGTAGCTAGCAAGCTTAAGAATTAATAAGCTTTTTTCAATCATGCTAAAAATCAAGTTGATAACCGTTGTTAAATGTTTTAATACGTATATATCATGCAGTATGATCAATTTGAGGTTGAAATAAAAGCAACTGTTTGTTCGTACAAGTCAACTCCATAATTATCAGAATGTCCAAAAGGATCAACATTCTGGCGAGTGATTGTCATATCTGCATCTGATAACCTTAGAGATGTTTCTGGTACAGAAATTCCTTCCACATCATCATCACTCACAGCTAGGTGGTGGTCCATCAGGATCAATACCATAATCTGGATCAACTTGATGAAAGAAGTCTAGGGCAGATAACTGCGAGTTTTGAAGAAGAGCACCAGCTGTAAGTAACTGCTGAGGTGACTTGTGCCCTGCGGTCCTCGAGCTCTTAAGCTCCCACATACCATAGAAACACCTGAATAAGGCATGTCCATTCTGATTTGCCTAATTAAGGCTATTAGATCTGCATCACTAATTCCATTACTGGGATCTTCCAATAAATAATCCATGCATATTCTAGTTGTCGTCTAAAAAGTGCAAGTTGATTATTACTACAGGTTGATTATTTAGCTTCATGCAATAGTGCCGGCATGAACTGATACACACAACAGCACTGATATATATAGAATTAATATGTATATAAGTATAGCTATAGCTAGTTCCTCAGCTTGAGATGTTTACTTGTACACTGTCATCCTACTTACTCCTAACAAAGCAGCAATTTCATTCCATTTAAAACCCATTGAAGTAAGGTATTCGAGTTGATCTTTACTTATCTCAAATTTTGGTCTTCCAGGCTGCAAGTGCACTGGCCTAATCAAAAAAGCTCGATAAGACTACGGTATGCATCTGTTGGATGTGAATCAAGAATGCCTTCGTATTCCCTCCATTTTCTGTGAAGTAGTCTTAGACAATCATTTAGTTCTTGTGAAGACACCTTGTAATCCTCCTCTAACTGGCTATTTGCACGTTGAATAGTTTGCAGTAAATTAGAACAAGTTGTATATAAGGCATATCTCTAATCTTTCAACGATGTATTCTGTATAAGTATAATTCGCCATCCCATATACGTAGGCGCTCTGCTTCTTCTACTAATCTGCTCACTTCTTGGAAATAGTTGCTCCAACCAATTGGGACAGCCATTTTGTGATGATTACGAAAGCAATGAATTAGCCACTAGAACCTGAGGTCCAACTTAACGACGTGAGGTTCGACGTGACGTTCAACGTGAGGTTCAACGTTATAACGTGATGTCCAACGTGAGGTTAAGGACACGTCAGCGATAATTTTGTTACTCATCGCTTGCCATACGTGCGAACCACTGGCTTTTAACACTTCCCTTTGTACTGCACCTAGGAGAGCGCTTTGAAAAGTATGCGTACTTGAACGGTTCTGTATATTATCCCAAAGGATAGGCACGTAATTTTTTCAGTACGATTTCTACGTGGAAAGTAGTGATGGAAGGATCGACAGAGCAGTCCAAACGGCAAATAAATTGTCTTGAAGAAGTAATTAGAGAAAGTGGTTTGCGTTTAGGGTACAGGGAGTTGAAACACGAGCAAACGAAAGCAATCTTATCATTTGTACAAGGAAACGACACCTTTGTTGCATTGCCAATAGGCTAAGGGAAATCTTTAATATACGCAGCACTACCATATGTATTTGTTTATGTAAGAACGTACAAAGATTGCATTATCTAATCTTGGTCGCTTCGAATTGCTTGGCGTTTCACAACTCACAACACTCCATGTTGAGTCCACGCGGCAAATTTCCTCCACACGTGATATTTGATGACGTTAATAGCAGACGTCAGTAACTTAACACCTAACTTGTTAACGTGAATCCTTATAACATAGTATCACTGACCATTTGGCCAGACCCTTTTTTTCTGGTCCGAATGTCAAAGAAAAAAAGGCAGTCTGGGCAGCGAGACTATAATACACTGAGGGCGAGCTTCAGCTTCCACGCCATCGAAAAGCTGTACCAGTTGTTCAATTTCACTACAGCAGATGGATTCTCTTTCCGTATTCATTACTGAACAGTGGCCACACGTACACCTATATAGCCGGGAAGGGCGAATTTTTTTTGGGCCAACTTTAACTTAGAAATTTTTTACTTGGATTAATTTCCTTTGGATAATTGAAAACAAGTGATTATTATGGAGCAGTGTTTCCCCACGTGATGTTCACATTGTCTTCTAGTCGCTTTCTACCAGTGTGTTTTACGTGATAGCGAGCACGGCAGACTTTTCACTGAACAGATATTCCAACGTTCGTACCCCACGTGAGTCTGTTATTGCATTATTCTTCGTGTGTAGGGATTTTACCTTTTGTGAGCCATTGGCTAACCACTGCAGTAACATGATTTTATAGGCGATCCACCAGCAACTAGTGTAATAATAATACTTGGTTATTGCAGGTGCTGTCAAGCCGGTATAGAGGTTATTCATAAGGCGTGGCACTCACGCGTGCGCGTTAGTGTCGGCCATTTTGAGTGGATACTTTACGCATATTTGCACTGTATTTGGTAGCGAATTCACTGGAGTTGGATGGCAAGTGCAACGATTAAGTCATGGTCCAAGTACTTTCTGGAATTATCACCTAGCAGCGATGTGAAGAAGCGTTACCAAGAGAAAATAGATTTGGCTGGATTATCAGAAGACCCCTACTGCCGTCTGGAAGCGAAAGCGAAAGGAAAAGGTGGTAACGTGGTTTTATCAGTTGAATGGACAAACTGGCCAGACATTACGTGGCCTGATATCTACAATTATTTGATTTTGACCCCAGGAGTTACACATGAGCAGCTCAAGGCCTACAAAAGTTTAGACGGATATAACTTTTTTTGTAAATGGTAAGGTCAGTAACATAGTAGTCACAGAGGTACAAGGTACTACAAAATACTTGTTTACAGCTCTTGTCAAACATTCACAAGCATTGTCAATTCCAGCTTTAAAGGTTTGGATTGTTGTCATAAGCAGCGGTGAAGTTATTTGTGCGCATTGCTCTTGCATGGCTGGGGTTGGGGAGGTTTGTGCACATGTTGGAGCTCTGCTCTTTACAGCAGAAGCAAACACAAGAGCAAAACATCAAATGTCTTGTACATCATTACCGTGTGCATGGTTACCATGCAATTATCAGTTCGTTCCAGCTATTAATATTTCTTCAATTGATTTTAAAACCCCACGGGCAAAAAGACAAGCAACCCTCTTGTCTAATGAAGAGGTGTGTGAGTCTGCAGTTCAGACAAAGAAGTTATGTAAAATGTCACCTCCAACACCAGAACAGATGATGCAGTTTTATACTTATTTATCTAAAACTAAAGGCAGTCCTGTTGTGTTATCGCACACATCAGAATTTAGTGATAAATAATATACCAGTAAACAAGATAACAGGCTTTCCGAAGCCATTAACAGAGCTTTTTGAAGAAGATGCTATAAAACTTTCATACTCAGATCTTTTGGCTAAATGTGATGAGGTGTACAACTATGTGTTTACTTCTGATGAAGCAAAACTCGTAGAGAGCCACACTAGAGAACAGAGTAACTCTCGCATTTGGTTTCAACAAAGGTCAGGTAGAGTGACTGCTTCAAAACTGAAAAGTGCAATTTCCACTAACCCATCAAAGCCTTCCACATCTTTAATCAAATCCATTTGCTACCCTGACAAATCTAGATTTTACTCCACTGCTTGTAAATATGGGTGTGACCATGAAGATAAGGCACGGAAAGAATACGCATTGAAAATGCATTCACAACACACAAATTTTTCTATTACAGAATCAGGATTGATTATACATACGCTCCATCCATTTATGGGAGCAACACCTGATGGTGTCGTTCATTGTGAATGTTGCGGGACAGGAGTTATTGAAATAAAGTGTCCTTTTTCATGTTCTGAAAAATGCATCCAGTTAAATGCTGTTGAAAACCCTAATTTCTTTTTGCACCAAAATGATGATGGTGCACTAACGCTCAAGCAAAACCACGCTTATTTTTATCAGACACAGATGCAGATGAAATTTGCTGATGCACAGTTTTGTGACTTTGTCTGGAGAGAAGGGGAGTTGTTTGTTCAGAGAATACCTCCAGATACCTCTTTTATTACTGAAGCAATTACTAAAGCAGAGGTATTTGTGAAGACATGTGTTCTTCCTGAACTTGTTGGAAGATATTATACAAAAATGCCAAGCATCACAGCAACTTCAGAAGCTACCAATGAGGACACATCCAGCAATGAAAGCGAGAATCAGGAAGTTGTTTCTAACAATAACGTTGATGAGAATCAGGAGGCTTCTGACAATGGATCTGCAAATGATACGGTCGTTACCAATACAGTAGTGGACACAACAGATGACAATGTAAGTACTAATATTGAGTCACAGTGGTGTTACTGTAAAAGTGATAGCAGTTATGATAACATGATTGCATGCGACAATGATGCTTGTGTAATACAATGGTTTCATTATTCATGTGTCAACATTACTGCCAGCCAAGTTCCAGATGGAGATTGGTACTGCCCTGACTGTCGCTAGAATATAATTTCAGTTATACTTGTAGTGCATGCATTAAAATAACTATACATGCATTATATAGCACACATTACATTTACTTGTATACACGTATTTTATTTAGGACATGATGTTAAATACATATTATATGAACATATTTGATGTTCATATACAAACTAATCTGTTGGCACAACTGAGTCACAGCAGTTACACAAGGCACAACAAACTGTTACTATCTTGTCAAGAGTTGACTCTGTTTCCTCCTCTTGGCACATTAGCATGTTTATAGGAAACGTAGACTGTAGCACAGTGTATTTTTGGCGAATCATTCCAATAACTCTCTCCACGTGGATGCGGACCCTCGAGAGTCGTCGTGCAGAATCAACCTCAACTCGACTTAGCTGCTTCTTTCCCTTCGTGAAGGGTGGAACCTTAACCTCAGCACAATATAACCTTGCTGTATCTTCAATGGTAAATCCTCTATCGGCTAATATCATGTCACCTGGTAGCAACTTTGAGAGCAACTCAGAATTTTCCGTTATAAAGACATCTGATGTTCTACCACCCCAACCCTGTGAGACATATGCAATTGAGCCTTGAGGAGTGATACCTATAAGAAACTTGGCAGTATTATGGTGCTTATAATTAGACCATGTCTGGGCTCTGGCAGATAAAGATGTCAGGTGTTCAATAAATATTTCGAAACAATCAATTATCACAACACATTTTCTAAAATGTTTTCGGAAATCCATTGGCATTGTTTTCAACAATTCACCACGCTCAGGCCATCTGATTACAAAAGACAAGCTACTATACAGCACATCCAGCCAACTGTTAAAATATCGAGACACTGTAGCTTGGCCAATCTGAAATCGGTATGCAAGATCTTGATCTCCAAGATTCAACCTCAGTTTCATAAGCACCAAAACCAGTTGCTCAAACAAACTCTTTTTACCATTGATCATGTGATCTGGCAACTCCAAGTCAGTTGAAACAAAATCGAAAATAGCTTTTAATACAGAATATGACGGCAAACCAGTATAGTACTTTACTTTTTTGTCATCATCTGACAGCTGATCCCCCCTGAAAAGAAAGCTGGACTTCATTGAATGCAAGGCTAAATTTTCTTCATGTCTGTGCTTTTGAAGTGTTTCCAGTTCCTTTTCAAGTTCTTTAACTCTGGACTGTAGTTGCTCTTCTATGGATGGTGGAGTACGTTGACTCAATTCTTCAGTAGCATTACTAACTAACTGTTCATCTGTAACCTGTGGATGTTTATCTGTAACCTGTGAATCTGGCAAATCATCTGTATTAACAGTAGTTGCCTCATCAATTGTTGAAGATACACGTCTCCACTTCATGGATTGGCGTCTGTAAAAATCATCCATTCTCCCTTCCATTCTTCGCTTCGCTGGACTCTCTACATGGCTAAAAATAGTTTGCACATAGTTTGGGGCCAAAGGATTGTTGCTTTTGGTGCCTGATATAAAATGTTTACTACAAATCCAGGAATATTCCGATGGCGTCCATCCTTCACGACTAACCGCATTTACCCACTTGCTTCTTCTTTCAGGATCCGTTGGGAACCTGTAGAATTGAATACCAGATCCTTTCTTATATGTATTGTGACATCCAACGGCACAGCAATGCTTAACCATTGTTCCTGCACTACTATCACTACAATACGCTACAAGTTTATCCACTCAAAATGGCCGACATCTATTGCGCACGCGTGATGCCACGCCTTATGAATAACCTCTATAATATTCTTCAATCTTATGCAGCCGAATTGAAAGTGTCACTATGGAATTCGAGAACCCAATTCCCAAGATACAAGAATTAAAGGGCACATGGACTACTAGTGTGATGCATGCAGAATCATAGATAGTGAACTGCATGTGTTTTCATAATACTGTATGTTATCAATCCAGGTAGCTACCAAATGGATCCATCATCAACTCTTCTGCATAAATTTTGTATTTCTCATACCGTATAGCCAGAAAGTTTGGCAGGGAAATGTTTGGCGAATGGATGATTCAGCCAATAGGCAATAATTATAAGTAAAAGTTAGTTTGGCGAATCACAGACAATTTGACAAAGTTTTCCCCACCAAATTTTCCTGCTATATGGTATTATACAGTATCATGCTAATCCATCCTTAAGTGTCGTCCACCACACATCCTGTTCTTGTAACAATACACCAGCATGTAATGACAGTCAAATGTTGTAGCTACATGTTCCCATTTGTAAAACCCTGATGTTCGACATGGCTTTTTTGTAAATGGGGGTTTGACGGCACCTGCAAAAATCCAAGCGTTTATATTAAATCAAATAATTATTAGTGTTACATATACCCAATACTGCATGGCTGTTGGTGGACCTTCAGTACACAATGTAGTTCTACACAAACAAAAACCAAAAGTGAAAATGTTACTACAATGGTTAGCCAATGGCAAAATAAACCCATAAAAAGTATAAACTCACGTCGAGCGACTAATTCATCGAATACAGCGTCAGCTCCTGGCACAAAGAAACCAGAGATAATATATACGGGCTCTGAAGAAACTCGCGTGGGGCATGAATGTTTTGGATATCTAAGCCTAAGGTCCAATTTGATCACTATCACGTAAAACCACACGTCAAACGGTAGAAAGTGACTGGAAGACAAAAACTGAACGAGCAGTCCATTAAACTTTATGGTAGAAACGTATATATCACGTGAGGGAAACACTGCTCCATAGTTATGTTTTCAATTATCCAAAGGAAATTAATCCAAGTAAAAAATTTCTAAGTTAAAGTTGGCCCAAAAAAATCACCCTTCCTTTTCCATTTGGTTACTGGACTTCACCTCATTGCTCTATGCATGTACATAATATCATTTGAAGGCATAAGTCGCTAATATTATTTACCTGAACTAATTCAATATGTAAAACTTTGTTGGTATTCAAATCAATAATACCGTACGACCCATATTTGGCTGAATGTCCAGGGCTATCAGCTCGTCCATCACCACCAATTGAAAGTGAAGTACTGTGAGCTCTGGACTGTGCCAATAACCTTGATTGTTCTTTATTCCATACAGAAACAATGCTAGGCTCAAGGTATTGGTGTTGATGTAAATAAAATGTACGATTGCTGATGCATGCCACCCGCATGTGACTCATCAGCCTCAGTACCTGTCCAGGGGTTGCTCCACTGTAATATATTTCCAGCTGGGGTACCCTTGATGCATGGCTGGTTTGTCCATGATCTCTTATATCCACACTGGGAACAGGATTGCTGCACAGCTATGAATGTTCCCTTTCGGTAAGCAACCTTACCGTTGCATTCATTATGGCATGATGTACAATGTGTGAATGTGATGACTTGAACACAATATACTTGATGTCATCTAAAACTGAAGGTAATTGAGTGGTTGCAGATGGATACTCAATGTCATCACTATAGTGTTAATGAGGTTGGATTAGGTATAATTGAAGGTATTTACTCTGTTGTGGTGTCTTCTTGTGAGAGCTGAAAAGATGTATCAAGATCAGCTTCCCCAGCATCGACACCATCTTCATTATCAGTTGGAAATATTTCTTCAACTGTTGTAAGTTTTTGTACAGGGGCTGCAGCTAAGAGATCACACTGTATCCCTATGGAGCATGTTGTCCGTCCTGCACATTCAGCAGTGGAAGAATGGTCGATAGACTCGATACCTACAAATTTTACAATCTTTTATGCTGCATGCATTATTTGTAGCTATACCTTCACTGTGACTGTCTGTTTGAGCAATCACTACAGGTGACTCTTCAGTAACATCTGCAGGACTCAATTCGTCCACTGTAACATTTGTGGACATAACTTCTACAATCTATATGATATAAAATGTGTGATAAATTTGTTGTATTTAGCTATTATTTGTTGCTCACTGCTTGTCGCTGTCGTTTCTGTGCCACTCGTCTTGAGGGAGGGGTACTGGACTTGCCACCACTGTGGATCGAGCGAGGAAATATTGTAGGCACGGCATCCGGCTTTAAACGTTTCTTTATTGATAATCCGACCTCATCGCGATAGAGCGATCCTTCTGTTACAAACAATCTCGTTACGCGAAGACATTCATCCCGTGACATTAACCGGAATTGTTCGTGACGCGAATGTTGCATAATACCAGGCTTGCACGTGAAAAACCACACGCGCCAACTTTAAACACGTGTAACGTTAGGCTGTGAAGAGCCAGATATACCACGGTAGCAATGAGCGAAAAATCCTACCCCTGTACTGTGGTAGGTTGTTGTAATCATTACACTAATTTACGGAGCTTAAGGCAGCATCTTAAAACCGTTCATGGCCAAGGCGATGTTGTCAAAGTTGGACGTTTTTCGTGCATGGAGTGTGGCCAGAGCTTCTACCACGCTACTAAGTTAGCAGAACACTGTGACAACCAACATGGCAAAGCAAGTGAGTAGATCCTGACCATTGTTACATAGCTATGTTGCAACAATTAATTAAAAATAATATTCAGAAATAGAAATAAAAGTATTTCCAAGTTGGCTAACATTTACATCTTGAAAGTCACTGTACATGTATAACTGCACCTTGTTACTGAGCTGAACTGAGTACTTCCTGTAGATGCCGACTCCTCCACACGCACTGTAACATATGTTTGCTGCAGGGACGGCAACAAAAGAGGTCACATAGGGCCTACTAAAACTGGCAAAACAAGAATGGGCAAGCACTCTCGAAAAATGGATAATTTTTGTACAGCCAGAATGATAGCAACTGTACACAACACAACTGGGAGAGTAGAAGTTAAATACATTCAGTCCCATACAAACCATGAACTAGGGGTCAGTGAATATAGAAACCTTCCATTGCCTAATTCCATTAAAGAGGACATCCAACAGCAATTTGCTGCGGGTATCACAATTGAACGTATAATGGACAGTAAGCATTCACCATATAAATATGCACAATAGTATGTTTACTTATCTTAGATATTAGGGGAACAGTTGGCAAAAGGTCAGAACGTAATTCATTTTTAGCTGAAGCCAGTAGGCAACAGTTTATTACACGACAAGACTGCAGGTTTACTTTTTAACAAAAACTGCCATAATTATTAATTCACATAATATTTTTACCTGTAGAAATGTTTGTCAGAAAGTCCGTAGTTTTACCAATCACCGGCACATGAATGATGCAATTTCTGTCAATAGAATAGTCGAAGAACTAAAATTGGAAACACCATCTCCAGTTTTACTCTACAAACCTCAAGGAATCAATGATCCAAACTTTCCATATTTGCTAAAGGATACGTTTTTACTGGTCCTTATGACAGATTTTCAAGCATCCATATTTGAAATGTTCAGCTCAAAGATAGTCTGTATTGATGCAACACATAAAACAAACCAGTATCGGTTCAAGTTGATCACACTCATTGTACCTGATGAATACCATAATGGTAGTATTTGCCAAGTGTAAATATATAGCTCATTATATTATTACACAGGTCAGCCAGTAGCTTGGGCAATATCTGACAAGGAGGATGCTGTTACTCTAGAAGCTTTGTGGAATGTGATACACACAAGGTGTCCAACTGCCATTGTATCTACGTTAATGTCAGATGATGGTAATAGCTATTAATGCAACTGCACTATGTTTTACCTTTTGTCATTGCAGATTCAGCTGGTGCTATAGCCTGTTCTCATGTATATCCAGAGGTTCGACATATCCTATGTAGGTGGCACGTTGACAGGTAAATATTTACAGCAAGTATTGTTGAAACACCAATAGCTACTGTACAAACACAACTACAATGAAATAGGTATTTAACTTGGGGAAATCCCTAGGCTTTTCCCAACCAGTATTGGGTGTACTACATATATATGTATTGTGTGTGTACGTATGCATGCGTGACATATAATACATATACACTGTGTACGTACTAGTGCTTAAACAAATGTACTGGATTTGAGTGAACCTTTGAAGGTTCCAAGCTTCGAATGGTGAAATGTTGACAAAATTTTTAGTTATGTAATAAGCAGCCTATTTTACCTAAGTCAGTTACATGCATGGTATACTGTATTACATGTATCATTACATACATATACAGAGCATGGCAAAGGAAGTTGCACAGTGTAGTCAGCAACAGTGAGAGTCGAGCAGAGTTATATGCTTGTCTGTGGTTATTAATTAGTGAACGAGAGGTTGATAAATTTCTAAAAAATGAGAACAATTTCTTATCTTATTGGAATGAGAAAGAAGAGCAGTTTGTAAAATATTACACAGAAGAATACAAAGATCGAGCTGGTATGTCTAATTAAAATCATAGTATAGCTATGCATGTACTATACTACTGTAGAAAAGTGGGCACTTTGCTATCGGCATTTTGATCACCAAGAGGTTGACACAAATATGTTGGTAGAAAGGCAAGCATACTATATGATAATTAATTAAACCATTGCCAATTACATCCAAACAGTTTTCACAACAAACTCAAAACCAACCCTCGATATCTAGACCATCATATTAATCGTCGATGTGATGACTTAATCCAAGTGCTAATGAAAATTGAGGAAGATTGCTTTTATGAACGCATGCGGAAGGAAGTGATGTTAAGACCAGAGGATGCTTCATTAAAGCAAGAAGGCCATGAGAGACATTCTAAAGGAGAGAATATTGATGAGTCAGCAATCAAAGTTGGTTTGTCGTTGGTATCAAATGTCATAATACAGATTTTTAGATTGTCAAACACAACTACTATCAAGTTAACTCCAGCACTGGGAAAGAGATATACAATGTTTACTTAACTGTGTGTACATGCTCTCAGAAGCCTAAGTGCATTCCCCAGTGTACCCAGTCTACTTGCGATTACCTATGCCGTCACATGATCACATGCACTTGTATTGATTACATTCAGGGGCATTTGTGCAAACACTGTCACAAGGTAAAAAAGATATTGCTGGGTCTACATTATAATAATTATAGTCTGGTTTCCAGGTCAACATATTGCATAAAAGTACCTTAGAGAAGGATGAAAATCATGTCAGTGATTCCAGTATCGATCCCGTACACAGTACTGGTGAAGTGGATATGGATAACTCAGGTGAATTGGATACCATACACTGTCAGCTATAAAGTGACTTTGCACTCAGTATAGATGCCACTGGTAATGAAGATGATGACCAGACCACAACACTACAGGAGCAGAATGATGACAGTGACACTGATAACACAACTGAAGATGATGGAACTGCATCTCAACCTAGAAAAAGTTCAGGTATAGAATATATTGTAATTTACCAGCAAAAGAAAATGTGCCCGTTATCACATATATTGTAGAATGACTTCAATAAAATCACACCATAGTGAATCCCACAAAGCTTTAGCTATTCCTCTTAGCAAAGCTCAATTTAACATTTCCACTATATCATATAGTCATGTCATTGTCCAATGATACAATTGTACAACAGATATAGCTGGAAGGAAGAAAGCTATTCAACTGTATTTGGAAAAAATCAAGGATACAATAGACGAAGTCGATGATCTGCACACATTAGATCGAATTCTAGCATTACTAATGCAAGCTGACACTAGTACTAGAGCATTAGAAACAGACATCAGGATTAAGGAATTTGATAGGAAGGATCACTTCCCACCTGCACAAAAGAACGAAGTACAACTACGTTTCAAGAAGACATGTGGGAATCCAGGACGGAAGAAGAAATATACACCATTAAGGTAAAAACTTGGCAATTAGCTATAAAATTTTAGTAACCTATATCTTAAAAAGTCAACCTAGCCAGCAAGTAAGAGATACCCTTTGGGATAAAATAGAAAACAATGAAGCAATTGAGTAAGTGATGTAATGTTCACAGGGGTAACAAATAAAACTTTACGTACGTGCATACAAACCAGTGTTACTCTTCACTCAATCTCAGGTTACTAAAGGAAAATACCTGTGATGGAGATAAAGAGGCAATGAAAAACAGTTCTGAAAAACGAACTGTAAATGATGGTATGTATATAGATGCAAATACACAAGTGTAACATGTGCGCACCAACCACAAGTAGGCTTGAAACGACGAAAACGTTGTCAGGTTTGTGAGGGATGCCGAAGAGACGACTGTGGTGATTGTTCTAATTGCCGGGACATGATAAAATTTGGTGGTCCTGGAAGAAAGAAGAAAGCGTGTATACAACGCAGATGTAAGGGTGTAGGTGAGAATAAAACAAACAAAATTCACAAAGTCATATGGTTATATGTGTGACATACAGCAGTGGATAATCCCCTGAGAGAACTAAGGGATAATCATTTAGAGGTATACCTGATTGTACCTTGTATATGCATAAAATCTTTTACTTGGTTAGATACAAGAGGAAAACGGAACTACTACTTGTGATTCTTGTGAGTATAAGGTAATGAATTCCTTGATTAAATTATTTGTAAATTCTAGCACCAAACAAAGTGTGGATTGACGGGTCAATTTTTCTTGAAACATTAGGAAGAGGCATTAAAGTTACCCTTGGTGATGGAAATTGCCTCTTTCGATCACTGTCGACTATTATTTGTGGCAGTGAAGACAATCATCAGTTTATTCGTAGAACACTGGCAACATTTTGCTTCCACAACAAAAAGGTGTTTCAACGTTTCTGCCATCCAATACCAATTGAGCAACATATCAATGGCATGAAGCTGGACAGAGTGTGGGGCACAGATCTAGAGATCCATGCAGCCGCATCACTTTGGCAAGTCAATATTTATGTGTGCCAGGCAAATATTTCCAATTCTTCATACTCCTGGATTTGTTTTAAGCCACTGCCAACATCAGAGATAGTGTGCCCTGACGAATGTCAACAATTACCACGCCCACCAGGAGTATTACACTTTGAGCTTTTTTATGCATCAAGGTGTCATTATGATGTCATAATTGCAGCTGATGGCCATGTTCCTGACTATCCACCAATTATGCCAACATTAGAAGAAACATACATAACTTTATAGTTGAACTACACTGAAGCACCGTTTCCGTATAAATGTATACTTCATATTTTGTATTAGAGTGCATTATTTAGAACTACACTCACCATTCTTAGATCACTGATCTATCAATGTATTAAGAGTAATCTTCACTAGTCTACTCCGTTCACAGAGTGTTGCTGTCGGCCTGTATTAGTCTATAAAGTACTAGACATTACGTAATGTGCGTCCAACGAGAATTTTCGGTTAGTCACACGGGATGAATGTCTTCGCATAACGAGATTGGTTACAAAGCACTCGGATTCGAAATGCTTGGAACACAGCGTCGAGTGATTCGAGGGGCCGTCCCAGTTGCTTCGTTGCCTCTTTACAGCTCGAGTCCATTTTGCACGCAAACCTCGATCACGAGGAAAAACATGCAGACTATATCCTTCACCACTTCCTGTATCACACCCAGCAGCAATGCAACGCCTTGGCATAGTTCGTATCAGACCCAAGCGCGAGGCGTAAGGGTCTGGTGCGAAGGGTCGCCAACGACCCTGAAATCTCGTACACCTTCCATGAAATCCGTCAAGAAATCCATAGAAATATTTAGAAATACAGAAATCTGAAATTTTGTTGAGGTAGTTCTTGAACCGTATATTTACGCTTTTTTAGTCGGCTAATACATACAAGACATCATCAATTTGTTATTAGAATGGCAAATGTAATTAAACAGTCTGGAACAAATGATTGTGGGGTGTTTGTCATTGCCTACATCACACACATAGCTTTTGGCAAAGACCCTTCCCTATGTGTATTTGCTCAAAATCAAATGAGGAATCACCTTTCAAAATGCTTTGATGAACAGAAAATGGTACCATTTCCAATTGTTAGAGAAAGGCGAGCATTACCAGAGAAACTAATACAAGTGGATGTGTACTGTTACTGCAGATGTCCTGACAATCTTGATGTAACCATGATATCTTGTGATGGCCCTTGCAAAGGGTGGTATCATTTAGGTAAATGTGTGGATATTAATGAAAAGAATTCTGTGTGGTTCTGTAAAAATTGCCAGGCTGCTTCTTAACATTTTGTATTTCACTCAGTAGCTAGCTAGCTGTTTTCATTTTAATTGTATTCCTATTCAATTAATGCCATTTTACTGTAGCACTATATAGCCGTATGCCATAGCTAGCTATAGTAGCTACGTGTGTGAAGCTTGATGTAGCTAGCTAGAAAACAATCAGCAAAACCTTCAAATTCCTGCTGCATAAGTCTGATTGCTAAAATATAACTGAAATCTTTCATAAAATATTGAAATCCTTAACTCATTTTAAAATGAAATATTTATGAAATACAAAATAAATCTTGAAATATTTTGAAATAACTTAAATATTTGAAATCTCGTACATGAAATCGCTTCGTTGGCGACCCCTCGGTCTGGTGACAGCCGTACCATGCACCTGTACAGATGGAATGCAATTAAGGTTAATAATTTCCGTTAGAGTAATTACATCAGTTAACATGTCAGTACGCAAAATGGCGTCACCTTCGATTTGTGTAGGTTGTGGATTATATAGCCAACAACGGAGATACAACTATAACCATAGAGTTAGTGCTTCCAAACACTTTGTCAAATATTTAGGGAAGGTAGGCGTAGCATAAGCTTTTCCCGAAGCCAGTCGGTAGCACAGTGAATACATCATTACCCAAAATGAAATATCTTTTTCAAAGAACAATACCCCAATGATAACGCTTCCGAATTCATTGCTAGCATAATCTTTTTAGCCGCCATATTGGAAAAGGAAGCAAACATCACGAAAATGTTTTAATTGAAAATAGAACGATTTGATTGGACGCACCAGTTTTTGGTAAGATTGTACAACTGCATGATACGGCTGTCACCAGACTAATAACTAGCTAAAAACACAGCCTTGCCATATATTTATGTACGTACGCATGCTACCGGAATTCCCGATGTGACATTTTATGATGCAATTTCCGGGAAAACATTAAACGAGTAATAACAGCAAATAACAAAATAAATCACGCCATCCTTCTATACTATCTCTAAGCTATGATTTCAGATCAAGTCATTTTTCCATTGCAGACTACTGTCGTAGTTAGGTTCTACCACCGTTATAATGATTAGCAATGGCAAATAATAAGCACTGTCAATCAACACAGTACAACTACAAGCAAACAGTTTATAGAAGTGATGGTATGCATATAATTACAACTATGTGCACGTGTGTATATGTGTTATGCACGTGTTCATATACTACAGTTCCTCCCCTTTAATTTGAAGGACTCCATGGTATCCTTGGTTTTCAAATTTTGGTGGAACGTCGCAATATGAGAGGTTTGGCAGTGTTTGTTGTACTTGCACTACTGGAATTGTCGTCGTTGGAATCTGGTAACATCACAGCTCTGACTCTTAGCTGATTGGCATGTCGGTGCCAAATCATTGTACTACCTTCTACTGCTACTTGGTACATTACATTTCCCTTCCTTCCTTTGATAGTTCCAGGGAGCCAACACTTGCCTTCTCTAAAATTTCTAATCCACACTGATTCACCAACTAAGAATTGCTTTGGCTTGGTGTGAAAATCATAGTATGCTTTTTGTCTTAACACAGATTTGGGCACAAGCAATTGACAAGGATGCAGTAAGTCTAATCTGGTACGAATCCTTCTACCATTTAGCATCTCTGAAGGAGACTGGTTAGTTACTGAATGTGGTGTGGATCTGTAACGGGCTAAAAAGTTAACGACACAGTTCTCCAGGTCTTTGACAGTGGTGGGATTAGCTTTGTTCACAGCAAGTTTGAATGTCTGGACAAATCGTTCCACTTCCCCATTCAAACTAGGGTGATATGGAGCGGTGGTCATGTGCTGAATTCCCCGTGATAAGCAAAACTGCTTGAATTTCTCGGCAATGAACTGCGGACCATTGTCTGAGATAATCTGCAGGGGTAATCCGTGAGCTGAGAAAATGTGCTGTAACTGTTTAATCATTGTTTCAGCTGTAGTTGACTCCATCATAACAACTTCCGGCCATTTACTATATGCATCGACAACTAACATCCGCATCTTTCCCCTATATGGTCCTGCAAAGTCTATAATTATGCAGACATTGCCATGGCTTGGCCGGAATGTCCCATTGGTATAAAGGAACTTTGGTTGGATCATTGGCTGTTTCAGCACAGTTGTTGCAAGCTTTCACAAATGATTCAATATCATCATCTATAGACGGCCACCAGACATGTAATCTTGCCAGAGATTTCATTCGGCTCATTCCCGGGTGTCCATCATGTAGCAAATGTAAAACTGCTTCTCGGTATTGTGGTGGACTATAACTCTAAGTCCCCACAGTAAACATCCATTGGTAACTGAAAGCTGCAAACGTTTACTAAAATATGGCTTCACTTTCTCTGAGATGGAATGAGCTATGTTAGGCCACCCTCTCATGGTGTAACTGTAAACTTGTGACAAGGTAGGATCTTTGGAAGTGGCTATTTTTAAATGTCTGGTGCCTGTATTGGGAGTGACTGTAACTGATGTTCTTCCAGAGCACACACAATTTCTCTCGAGTCATCTTGCTCTAAAGGTTCCTCCTGTAATGGGAGACGCGACAAACCATCAGCGTTGCCATGGAGAATTGAGGGTTGATACTTCACCTCGTAGTCATATGATGACAGAATGATTACCCATCGTTGCAAGCGACTTGCTGCCATTTCTGGGATGCCTTTGTTGGGATGAAAAATTGTTATCAACGGCTTGTGATCAATGATTAATTGAAATTTACGACCAATTAAATACTGTCTAAACTTTTGTACCCCAAATACAATTCCCAGTGCCTCTTTCTGAATCTGGGTATAATTTTGTTCTGCCACTGTTAACTTACGAGACGCATACGCTACTGGTTTCTCTTTACCTCCTGGAAGTGTGTGGAATATCACTGCACCAATGCCCACTGGACTTGCATCACATGCAAGGCTCAACCGTAAAGATGGGTCATAGTGTGTAAGTGTGTCAGCAGACGTCAGTGAAGCTTTCACTGTTTCAACTGCTTTTGTGTGTTCAGTTGTCCACTTCCACTTGGAATTTTTCTGTAACAAATCATTAAGAACAGCACAATTTGTAGCCAAACCTGATATGAAACGATCGTAGTATTGTACCATCCCCAGGAAAGATCTAAGCTCTGATTGATTTTGGGGTTCTGGCATGGCAGTAATAGCTTTGATTTTATCTGGGTGAGGACGAATGCCTTCTTTGTCTAGGATGTGGCCTAGATAAGTGACACTATCTTGGAAAAATGCACATTTCTCTAACTTCAGGCGAAGACCACACACATTAAGTTTGTCCATTATCTTTTGAAGACTGCTCAAATGTTCTTGCTCTGATCTGCCTGTTACCACAATGTCATCCAGATAACAAGCCACACCTGGTATGTCTCCCACCAGCTGCTCAATCAATTTCTGAAAAACAGCAGGTGCACAGCTCAGGCCAAATGGGAGTCGTTTAAACTTGTATAGTCCTTGATGGGTGTTTATCACTGTTAACTCAGCAGATTTCTCATCCAGAGGAATTTGCAAATATGCTTCTGCTAGGTCAAGTTTTGAAAACTTGTGACCACCATTCAATTTTTGAAATAATTCCTCTGGGAGAGGAAAAGGATAAACATCTGTCTTCAAGGCAGGGTTGAGGGTTACTTTAAAATCACCACAAAGCCTTACTTTGCCTCCTGGCTTCCTGACCACCACCAGGGGAGTGGCCCAATCTGAGTGAGTGACTTTCTCTAACACTTGCTCCTTCTCCAGCCTGTCCAGCTCAGCACCAACTACAGGTTTGAGAGCGAAAGGTAATTTCCTTACTTTACAGTACTTTGGTTGAGCTCCCTCTCGAAGTAACAGTGTAGCCTTGAATGAGTTGCAACACCCCAGCTGTGGTTTGAAGAGTGTCTCGTTTATTGTAATTATTTCCTGTAGGTTTCTGGGAGGTGTATCAGCAGTGGTAGCCGATATGAATTGGCTTGGATCCACTGTAATGTGAAGCTTAACTTAACCATCACGGCCAATTAGATTTATCCCGCACTGTGATACATAAATTGTTAAAATTGCACACTGGTCAGGATCATCTGTGCGTTGTACACGGGTCTGAAAATATCCAATTGGCTTGATTGGCTGTCTCTCAAATGCTCCTAGAACTCTAGAGGTAGGCTCTAATTTTGGCTGCTGGAGGTCCTGCCATGTCTTCTGGTTGATGAAAGTAAGCGGTGAAGCTGTGTCCACCATCAAACGGAGCCGCTTATCCATCTGTGGTAAGTATAAGATATGATACACAGGTGGAATAAATTGTTCCTCTTGTGTCCTCCTAACTGTGACAACTGCTGACTCCAGTGTTTGGTTGTATACCACTACTGCTGTGGATGATCGACAAACTCTAGCAATATGCCCCAGCTTACCGCACTTCCTGCACTTAGCATTTCGAAATCGACAATTATTTCGGGAATGTTCTCCTCCACAGCTAGCGCACTGGAACGGTGAATTTCCCGTGGCTTGGTGATCCCCTACCGGACGTCGTCGGTTCGACTTCGTCGACTTGGGTTGGCCTTGAGACTTAGCTTTGCTGCTTGCAGCAACAGTGGCATCGCTTTTATTGGTGTCCACGCATTTAAGAGATTCTCGTTCGGCTGCTTCGAACGTATGGGCAAGCTCCACTAGCTCAGTAAGAGGCTTCCTGTGGTCCTGCGTTAAAAGCTGCTGAAGTAAACGTTCGTTCTGCAGGCCCATCACAAACTTATCACGAAGATTATTTTCCAAATGTTCTGCGGACCACTCACAAGTTGCTGCCAATCGTCGCAATTCGGTGATGTAATCACGTAGTAACTGTCGGTCGAGCTGTCTGTAGTTGTAGAACCGGTATCGCTCAGCTAGAACCAGTTTCTTAGTTCCATACTGTGAATCTAGCTTGGCTTTGAACTCTTCGAAATTAATTTCCTCGGGTTTCCTTGGAGCACAAAGACTACACAATAGCTTAAAGGTAGCGGAATCGATATACGTGCAGAATGCTGCCCGCTTCTTTGCGGCCGCGTCGTCACCGGTAGAATAACTGCTTAAAGTCAGCCATTGTTCAAATCTTCTACTCCAAGCGTTCCAATCGTCTTTACTAGAATTGAACGGCTCGAGCATTGGTGCGGTGGCCATCCTCGTCGCCAATGTCGTAGTTAGGTTCTACCACCGTTATAATGATTAGCAATGGCAAATAATAAGCACTGTCAATCAACACAGTACAACTACAAGCAAACAGTTTATAGAAGTGATGGTATGCATATAATTACAACTATGTGCACGTGTGTACATGTGTTATGCACGTGTTCATATACTACAACTACCTTTAAGTATACTCATGCGAGAGTCAAGCGGACGAGTGCAACGTTGCCTTTAAGCTGTACCGTACATGTGATCAACATTTTTAAGACAAATCTTAATGATGTAGCAAAATATAAATAGCTACATGGACATGCAGCGATTGATTATGTAACATTTTTGAATCCGGAACTGTTAATTGTTTCATAATTATAGTCAGATCCATTCACATTGGTGCTTGCAACTGTGATCACTCATAATAGCTATATACGTAACATGCGCATACATGCAGCTGCTATTTTGTAAGAAACAATAGCTACGTACGTAGCTACATATATGCCTAAAGCCTGTATGTCTGTACCTTTCATGCAAACTATATTAGCTACATATAGCCACGCATGCACTGCATGGCTATATATGCATTCAAAGACAGACATAAGTGTCCACAGTTGCTGACTGCGCCCTCTTGCAGCAGGATCTCAGTAGTATTGTTCAATGGTCCAAGCGATGGCAACTCCAGGTAAACTGTTGTAAATGTGAAGCACTTAATGTATCTAATAAGAGGTGTCCTTTATTATATACTTATTCTATTTCTTGTCAGCCAATTCAGTGGTCTGCCCAATGCCATTACTTGGGCATGCTTATTGATTCTCACTTAAGATGGGGAGCTCACTGCCATAGCATCACTAATAAAGGTTCCCGTGTTTTGAATTTACTGCAACGGTCATTATTCGGATGTACCAAGGATGTTAAGTCTGTTGCTTATACAGTTATAGTGAGGCCTTGCTTGGAATATGCCAGTGTTGTATGGAACGCCCACAGTGTCTGATATAAATATAATTGAGGCTGTTCAGAGGAGGGCAGCTCAGTGGATCTGTGCTAGATGTCATAGACAGTTGACAATAGCTGATAGTAACTAATATAATTAGGCCTATATTTAGTATGATGTAATGCTGTGCTATAATTAGAGCAGAAAGAGTGTGCTGCGTACTGTGGTGTATCCTGTTTCTCCTGCGCAATCCATTACAATAAGGGACCCATTCCCCCTACAAACGTTAGTCAAAGACATCTGGTGCTGTGACCAGGATTTGCTTCTCCGAAACAGTAACCTGTCACACAGAAGTTGTGGTACTGTGGCATTTAATGGTACCACTTAAGGCAAGCAAATTTTCAAGAGAACCTTCTTTGCCGCTTTCCCCTATAGCCTTCAGGATGGAGGAGCTCCAGCAACACCGCAGTTCACAGAAAGGCTACCGCGCTCACCTCACAAAGTTAACCACCAGCGCCAACCAACTGATGGCTACTATCACCGAAGACCTTCCCGAGGAGAATGTTAAAACAGCAGCAGCGCTGGACTCGCTACTTGGGCAATTGAACTGGAAAGAGAAGTTACTCTCTGATTTGGACGCCAAGATCCTCCACCTTATCAGCGACGAGAGTGACCTAGAGACAGAGGTATTTGAAGCAGAGGAGATACAGAGTAAAATCGTGGAGACAGTGAGTAATATTAAATCATTTACCAAACGTTTACTACACAAAGGCAACGAAGTGCCTCAGTCCGAATGCCCTAAGTCCAAGATACCTGATCCTGCTGTTGTAACACTATCAGAGTCACCATTAACAGCAAACCTAGACGCTACTCACAACTCAGAGAGAAATGATCATGAACCACTACGGACTGATGACAACCCTCTCACTAACCGAGGACAAGTTGCTACACGTCTGCCAAAGCTAACTATCCCCATGTTTGGAGGAGATCCGTTAGACTGGCAATCCTTTTGGGACAGTTTCGAGTCAGTAATTCATAGCAATACACAGTTGAATGGTCCACAGAAGCTTAGTTACCTACATGCCCAATTACATGGCGATGCTGCTCAAGCAATTGCTGGTCTCTCCCTAACATCGAACATTCTGTTGAAGTTCTTAGGAAACGTTTTGGCCAAAATCACATACTTGTAAGTTTACACATGCAGGCGTTAATTGACCTTTCAAGTCCTACAAACACACTGGAAGGCTTACAAAGGTTTCATGATCTGATTGAAAGCCACATTAGTAGTTTAACTTCACTTGGAAGGCCAACTGACACTTACAGCGCAATGATCGTCCCCTTCCTATTACGGTGGAAACCTAGCAAGAGAACATGAAAGCAGTGATTGGACCATAGAGGAATCCCTGCTACAGGAAATCAGAATATTTGAAACCAGTCTTCACACCAATATACCTAGGAGGTCAAAAAATTCTGAGGATACTTCGTCTCTTCCCACAGCTTCATTTCATACAAATGTGAATGCTCCAACCACCAACCCTACCCGTTGCCCTAGTTGCAGCTACTGTAAGAGCAGTGTACATCCCTCCACCAACTGTGATATAGTGGGCACACAACAAGCAAGAGTAGCATTTATCAAACAACACAACCTACGTATGCTTCAATTGTCTAGGGCATCACAAAGTCTGCCTCAAAGAAATGGTACCGACAGTGCAAGAGGAAACACCATACTAGCCTTTGTACCAACAACACAGAAGCTCCAGCAAGCAACACGTCAAATCCTTCTACAAGTAACAACTCCAACCCTCCTCAGTCAAATCCTTCTTCAAGTACCAACTCTAATCCTCCTCAAGACAAGTTCAATGTATCAGCAATGACGACATCGGCTACCACAACTTTACAGTCTATCCATTTGACAAGTGAACCTATCTGCTTATTGAAGAACAGTCGCCAATGAGAGCATCCAAGTCAATGCAAATATACTCTTTTATGAAGGCTCCCAATGTTCTTTTGCAACACAAGTGCTGATTGACAAATTACAGTTACAACCTCACCAGACAGAAATGATATAACTCTCTGTCTTTGGGTCAACTAACCCGCAAGTGAAGAAACTCAACGTAGCAAACCTCCAAGTCGTCACTAACACAGGTACCCCTATTTCAATAACTGTTTTGATTGTCCCTTCTATAGCCACATCTTTGGAGAACTCAGTGAAAACATCTGTTCTCACCCATCTACCCTACCTCAAGGGACTTCAGTTGGCTCACCCAGTAACCAAATCCGACAGCTTTGAAATATCCTTGTTGATTGGGGACTGGGACTTTGTAGGTGATCACACTATTCGTGGCAATGGACCAACAGCAGTCAGCTCAAAACTTGGGTATCTTCTGTCCAGACCGATTTCGACTGGGAACCCACAGCAACCAGGGAACACCAGCCTAGTGTGCATGGTTACCAGCCACAAAAAAGAAGAACAAGACCTACAAAATCTGTGGTCCGTCGAATCTATTGGCATTTCTCCATCTACTTCACTTGACCCAGATGAACAATTTTTCCAAAATTACTCTTCATCCTCTATTTCCAGATGTCCTGATGGGTCATACATGGCAAGATTTCCTTGGAAAGAACAACACACTCCACTACCAAATAACTTTAACATTTACAAGAGGAGAACACACTCACTAGTGCAACGACTATCTCAAACACCACATCTACTTCAAAGTATGATGCAATCATAGCTGACCAGTTACAACGTGGGTTCATTGAGGGAGTGCAGAAACCAAACCCGTCTCTACAAGTATCCACTACATTCCACACCATGCAGTGCAAAAAGACTCTGTAACTACACCCATCCGCATTGTGTTTGATTGTAGCTGCAGAGAGTCCATGTCCTCTGCAAGCCTCAATGACTGCCTGGAACCAGGTCCCACATTACTCAATGACCTGTGCTCAATTATCCTCCGATTTCCTGTGCATAACTACACATTGAAAAGGCCTTTCTCCATATCAGGCTCCACCCAGATGACAGAGATTATACAAGATTTCTGTGGCTCTCTAACCCTAATGACCCTAATAACCATCTGCTTCCATACCGATTTCAAGCAGTGTTATTCGGTGCAACCTCCTCCTCATTCATCTTGAGTGCAGTCCTACGTCATCACCTGCAGCAATATCAGACAGAGGTGACAGATGACATCAAACACAATCTTTATGTCAATAACATTATTTCAGGCTGTTCATCAGAGGAGGCAGCAACATAGTACTACCAACAGGCCCAACAAATCATGAAAGAGGCTAAGTTCAATTTACGTAGTTGGGCTTCCAACAGTTCCATGCTGAACTCGCTTGCTACACAAGATTCCACTGCTGACACAAACACCACTGTGAACATCCTTGGCATTCAGTGGTCACCCCAAAATGATCTGCTACAACTTGCTCAGGGTCAACACACGTCACCAAGCGCAAAATTCTACAGCAGTCTTGCAAAACCTTTGATCCAATAGGCCTTGCTACTCCTGTCACTATAAGAGCAAAGACACTGATTCAGGCACTTTGGAAAAAGGAGTGGATTGGGATGAACCGTTGGACAATGTTTTGTGCCAAGAGTAGTTTTCAATCTTCAAGGACATAGTCTCTGTCAGCAAACTCACAATTCCACGGCAATACTTCCACTGCGAATCAAAGATGCGTAACACTGAACTACATTTATTTTGTGATGCCAGTATCAAGGCCTATGGTACCATTGTATTTTTTCGCCAGGAAGATGAAAGTACCTTTGTGATGGCAAGAGGCAGACTGAGACCCTCACACTGCCACAACTTGAATTGCTAGGAGCAATCACTGCTGTACGTCTTAGTGCTTATGTTCAGAACTCCTTCAATCAATACCAATTCAGAACACACATTTGGACTGACAGTCAAATTGTACTTTACTGGCTCCAAGGAAACAAGAAACTGAGACCATTTGTACAACACCGCGTCATTGAAATTCAACGGCTCACACTGACATTGAATGTTACCTGGCACTACTGCCCTACAACAGACAACCCAGCTGACATGATCACCAGAGACACCAGCACCCAACACCTGGCATCTTCATCACTCTGGAACAAAAGCCCGCCCTGGCTAACCAATGACAAGAAGTGGCCACAGTGGACCCTCTCCACAACCTTTCATCCACATGTGGCAGCTAGGAATTTGTGCCTTCAGCTCCAAGACCCTCACCAATACAAAATTTTACTCCTAACAAGATTATTGACCCCAACAATTACAGCAGCTTGGGAAAATTATTAAGAGTTACAGCCTACGTCTACAGATTTACTAGTAATAGTATGAAACAAAACAATTGCCAGTATGATCAACTTACTGCTACAGAAATTGACTTTGCAAGAGTGCAGTGGATCAAAAACTGCCAACATCAAGTCTACTCACCTGAACTATTCAACCTTAGTTCTCAACCCTCCAGCAGACAGCGTATCACGCTGGTATATACGTTAACTGAGACTGTTCATTGACAGCGATGGTCTACTTAGATGTGGTGGGAGGATCCACAATGCTCCCTTGACACAACTTGCTAAATTTCTATATCTGTTACCGCTAAAGCATCCCTTCACTGCCTTGGTAGTGTATGCCACACATGTCAAACTCTACCACTCAGGAGTTGGAAACACAGTAACAGCCTTGCACCAGTCATATTGGATACCGACAGCCAGACAGTACGTGAAGTCACTTCTCCATTGATGTGTAGTCTGTAGGAAACATTCAGGAAAACCATAGCTCCTGACCCAGCTCCACTGCCCAAAGTGAGAATGCAGGATGTATGCCCCTTCTCAGTAACTGGGGTCGACTTCACTGGAGCCCTATACATCCACTACAGAGGCGAGGAAACAAAGGTATATGTATGCCTATTTACGTGTGCCACCAGTAGGGCCATACATCTGGAGGTAGTCGCAGACCTATCAACAGAGACATTTCTACTGGCCTTTCGCCGTTTTGCTGGCCACAGGTCAACACCCCAGCTGATGATCTCCGATAATGCCACCATCTTTCAGTCAGCTGCTGAAGAGCTGAAAACTCTCTTCATCAGAGGAAGTGAGAGCAGTGTTAAACCGGGAAGGAGTTACCTGGAGGTTCATACCAAAGAAGGTTCCATGGTTTGGAGGCTTTTAGGAGCGCCTAATAGGCCTCACAAAGTCTGCGATCAAGAAAGTACTTGGCAGAGCCCACATCACCCTGGAGGTGCTACAGACAATTGTAGTGGAAGTGTCAGAGAACACAGAATGCCACCTGCTAGAGCTACCAGCTTAACAACTTCAAGGAACTGACTCAATATTATTGACTGTAAATTCAACAGCTGTACATAATTTATAGTGTAATAAAAAGAACTTTCTAGAA
The DNA here is from genome assembly GCA_963930835.1 of Spongia lamella. NCBI lineage: Eukaryota > Metazoa > Porifera > Demospongiae > Dictyoceratida > Spongiidae > Spongia > Spongia lamella. Next base: position 18,952,968 of record OZ005746.1, on the reverse strand, counting down.
GTCTCTAGAGCTAGTTACAATGTTCAGATACAATAAACATAATCGTTAATTACACAACACTCCTCCTCGATTAGTGATTATCTTAAGTCAGTCCCAATCTACTTCTGAGCTTCTCAAACTGTGTCCTTGGTAATTGTTTGGTGAAGATATCAGCAAGCTGGGCAATAGGATACACTAATTATTCCAGCCTGTACAGCTTCTCTAATGAAATGATGTTTAATGTCAACATGTTTTGTCCTCTTATGCCCAACAGAATTTTTTGCTATTGCAATTGTACTTTGAGATCTCAATTGATTGTTTGGTGTCAATTCTTAGTAGCTGATGTAACCAAATTGCTTCTTAAGTAGCAGATCCTAAAGCAATGTACTCTGCTTCAGCTGTAGATAATGCGACCTTTGCTTGTTTTTGGCTCAACCAACTGATGGCTCCTCCTGACATTGTAAAACGTTGCCAGTTGTTGAGTGTCTGTCATCTGAATAGTACCCTAACAACTTTTCACCAGTAGATCTGTACTGTAATATCAAATCAATTGTTCCTTTTAGGTACCAAAAATTCTCTTAACTGCAGTTAGGTGGGCGCTGCATTATACTTTGAGACTACTCCCACAGCATGTGCTATGTCTGGGCGTGTAGCCCTTGCTGCATGTAGCAAGCTTCCTACCATAGACTGGTACTGAATTGTATCAACTTTCTTGCTGTAAGAGTCATCCTTCACCAACTTAACATTTAGATCCATCGGTGTGGTTACCATATTAGCTTCTGAAAGCTTATACCTCTCCAACAACTTTATCAAGTATTGCTTCTGACACAGTGAAATGCCTTGTTCAATTAATGCCAAGGCAGTAATGAAGCTGTCCCATATATTTCATCTTGAAGCTTTTGGACAGACTATCCTTCATCTGTTGTATCTCACCTAATGACTTTGCTATCAGGATTAAATCATCAACATAAACTGCTATTATCTTCAAATCTTTCTTTCCACTCTGAATGAAAACACAGGAGTCTGCTCCACTCTCCTTAAACCCAAGGGATTTTAAGTGACTACAAAGCTTTTCATTCCAACAACGTGGAGATTGCTTCAAGCCATAGATGGACTTTCTGAGTCTGCAGACTAGCTCCTCTTTTCCTGATTGCACATAACCTGGTGGTTGCTTCATATAAATTTCTTCTTTAAGCTCACCATTCAGACATCCATCTGGTGGACATGTAGCTTCCTCTCTGCTGCAAAAGCAAGCAAGGTACGGATTGACGACAAAAGTGCAACTGGGGAAAAATTTCCTCATAATCAACAACATGCCTTTGCGAAAATCCTTGAGCAACAAGCCTGCCTTTGAAACACTTAACTTCATCATTACCATCACTTTCCATTTCTGGGAATGATCACTATTGAGGGCATCATCAATAGTCTTCGGCTCTTCTATCTTTGCTACTTGGTAATTTTCATGGCTTTTTACATTAGCAGTGTTGGTAAATTCATCAATACCATAGCAAACAGGTGGTCTCTTTACTCTCTGAGAGCGTCTTAGTGGCTCTGATTGCTCAATTTCTGGCTCTGATTGCTCATCAGTTTCTTGCTCACTTTCTTCCTTTTCTGGGATTTCTGTACCGCTTCTTCTATATTCTCCAGCTCTAATTCATTAACACCTGTACTTTTTCCAAAATCATTTTCGTTGAAGATGACATCATGACGAATGTAGCACTTACGCTTTTCTTCATCCCATACTTTGTAATTGCTGGCTGTTTCAGTGTAGCCAATGAACCTTAGCTTCTGTGCTTTCTTGTCTAATTTCTTACTTTTTTCATTTGGAATATGAGTGCATACGACACAACCAAACACTCTAACATGCTTCAAATTAGGTTTCTCACCGTACCACAGCAGTTATGGAGTTTCGCCAACCTTCAAGGCTGCTGACACCATGTGGTTATGAAGATATGTTGCACGCTTCAGCCCAGTGAGCATTGCTTAGACCAGCATGTAAAAGCATTGCTCTAGCTGCTTCTACCAGCGTGCAATTTAGATGTTCTGATACTCCATTCTGTTGAGGTGAATAAGCTGCTGTGAACTCTGATCGAATTCCACATTTCTTCAGAAAGAACTGAAACTCATTTGATAAATATTCACCATTTCTATCAGCCCTCAAGGCCTTGATCTTCATTGTAGATTCAGTTTCCACAGAAGCTTTGAACTCTTTAAACTTCTCTAAAGCCTCTGACTTTCTCCTTAGGAAGTAGGTTTTACAATAGCGTGAGTAGTCATTGGTAAATGTAATGAAGTAACGACTTCCACCAAATGACTGTGTTTGCATTGGTCCACATACATCGGTATGCACTAATTGGAGCTTCACTTTTGATCAGTGGGTGGTATGGTTGTTGATGGCACTTTCCCTGCACGCAAGCTTCACAAAAACTCAGTTTACCTTGTGATTGTATGTCAACTCCTTTTGAGCTCTCCACTTGCTGACGTAATTGTCTGAAGTGGACATGGGCTAGTCTCTGGTGCCACAAATCAATCTTACTAATACTGTGTATTGGCTCGTTAGCAATTGTAGCCTTTTCAGCTGACAACTGTTGCACTTCACAATCAAGCTTATAGAGCTTACCCAAGGATGACCCAGTACCAATGACCTTCCTGTTCTTGTTCCGAATATAGCAGTCATTGTGTCTAAATGATACTGTGTTCCCTTTGGTAGTTGCTGTATTAATACTAAACAAATTATTGGTAAGCTTGGGAACATACAACACATTAGTCATCCAACAAATAACTCTGTCACCATTGTGTAATTGTGTAATGACCTTGACCTTACCAACTCCAATAGCTGATACTGTATGGCCATCACCAAGTCCAACTGGTTCTGGGGCTTCAAAGTCCTTGGAATCATGAAATACACTGCTTTCAAATGTCATGTGTCAGCTGGCACCTAAGTCAACAATCCAGTCATTACTTAGTGTGTCTGCTCTCAGTCCCACTGTAGCAACAAACGTCTCAATTTCTCCAGAGTCAGTGTCCTCTTGTTCCTCTGCTCTCTTGGCACGATGCTGCCCTTTAGTGGACCTTTGTTTCTGATTTGGGCAATGTCGAGCAAAGTGGCCAACTTGACCACAGTTGAAGCAAGTGCTTGAGCCTGATTTCATTTCTTGCTGCTAAATTTACGAGCACTTTTCAATGCCACGTCACTACCACCTGAATCACTTGGCTTCCCTCTTCTTTGCTCTTCGTCTAGAAGTGCTTGCTTCACAAATACCAAGTTAAGTTCATCATCTCCTCTGGCCAAGAGTGTAGTCACTAGAGTTGAGTAACTGTCTTGTACAGTTCGTAGTAATACAGCTACTTTATGAACCTCACTTACTGCCTCACCAATTGCTGCCAGGTGATCAGATAACTCATCTAACTGATGCAGGTGTTCATGAATTCGAGTACCTCTCTTCATGTGTAATCCATACAGCTGCATCAGTGTGTAAATTTTGTTACTCACTGTTTTCCGTTCAAAGAGTACATCCCACATATCTTTTGGGGTTTGACAGTTCATAACTATTGGCATGTATTTCTGCCCAACACATGTAACACTGAGTAGAAAGCCTTTTGCTTCTTGCTTTCGTAGTCTTCAGCATCTGCATTAGCTGTTCCAGTTATGAACTCCCACTGACCAGCTGCTTTCAGTGCATGTTGCACTTGAAACTTCCATACACATCAGTCCTTTTTGTTCTTGAGTTGAGGTATATTCACAAATATGTTCTCGTGAGGTACAGCCATGTTCACTCCCGATACAGTCCAGGTGACAAGAAGCTTCTTTACACGGGAACTGGTCCCATAACCTGTCAGAGAACGCAGAATGCCACCTGCTAGAGCTACCAGCTTAACAACTTCAAGGAACTGACTCAATATTATTGACTGTGTAAATTCAACAGCTGTACATAATTTATAGTGTAATAAAAAGAACTTTCTAGAAGTCTCTAGAGCTAGTTACAATGTTCAGATACAATAAACAATGCATAATTACATAATCGTTAATTACACAACAGGAAGTGGAAGCCTTGTTGAATGATAGGCCTCTGACACACTTATCCCATGACCTGAATGATCCTGAACCTTTGACTCCATCGCATTTATTGTCTGGACGGAGAATTACAAGTTTACCGTATGAAAGTCACACCATAGACAAGATCAACGATCCTTGTTATAATGAGCATAGTTGCCTCTCCAAAGATGCTAAAACTCAAGCCCTTCTGTTACAACATTTCGTATCAAGGTGGAAAAATGAATATCTAACTTTGCTCAGAGAATTCTGGGAACAATGACCGTAAGATTGCTGTAGGGGACATTGTGCTTGTGCATGATGATGGGCCACGTGTTCAATGGAGACTATAGCCATTGTAGAGGACCTAATTCATGGAGATGATGGTCTGGTGCAAGCTGCCAGCATTAGGACCAGTACAGGATGAACAAACAGACCTATTGTCAGGCTGATCCCACTTGAAGTCTCTGCTCAAGACAACAAGGACAGTGTTTGTAGTGACAGTAATCGATTGAGTAGTGAAGACAAGAGTGCTAATTCAACAAGTAGCAGTCAAGCAGATGTCTCCAGAGAAGTCGTTGAATCACGTCCTGCAAGAAGCTCAGCAACGAAGGCTCCAGAAAGGTGTGCACAGTGGGCTAACATTCTTTCGGGGGCCCCGGAGGATGTCATAGACAGTTGACAATAGCTGATAGTAACTAATATAATTAGGTCTATATTAGGGCTGGGCGGTATCAAAAAAAGGGAGACGGTACGGTATCGTTGTAAAATATCACGGTATTACTAAATATCACGGTATTGTCATCATCACAATTTTAAGTCATCAGTGCATCAAAATTCACCTCAAAATCTCAATATAGATGTGGTAAGATGGTTCCCACAAATAAAACTTTTATCAAGTAACTGGTTATTAATACAAATTAACACCTTCCATAACAGTAGGTTGATGCTTGCCAAAAAACTTTAAGTGTTGACCTCTTGCAGTATGGCTTCCTGGCCACCTCCAAGCCTCAAAAAATGTAATTAAATAAAACAGGCGGTATTTCAGTATTGCAAATAAGACAATACCTTCATACCGGTATGGATTATAAACGGTATTACCGGCATACCACCCAGCACTAGTCTATATTACTATAATTAAAGCGGAAAGAGTATGCTGCGCACTGCGGTGTATCCTGCCTCTCCCACGCAAACCGTTACAATAAGGGACCCATTCCCCCTACAAACACAGTCAAAGACAAAGACACTAGATGGAATTCATCCACCTTTTCATGGGATAAGTCTTATGATCATTCTTTACGTGAGCTAAACTGCCCCACTCTTGCTCGCCACCGCTACTATTACATGATTGATTATATTCATAGCATGCTCCATAAGAGGAATTTGCTTTCATTTGAAGATTATTTTCAGCTAAACTTTTCTAATACTCAATCTCACAAATTATGTACCTTAGGCCGAGTTATTTTAACGATACACTAATTTTAGCGATTTTTGTAAGCATGGATTTAGCGCATATCAACTTTAGCGATTTCACAAAAATTATTCACTATTTAAACAATAGCTAGCTAATTATAATTAATTTTTATATTTTAATGCGTATAAAATTTAGCGTTTGTGAGGGCACTCGCTAAAATCACTAAAATTAGTGTATCGTTAAAATAACTCGGCCTAAGGTATTCAGTCAATACCATAAACTCTTTTCATTATTCTTTCTTTGTAAATTCTGTGTTTTTGTGGAACCGTGTACCCTTCAATATTTTGTCTGTTGTAACTAAGGCACTTTTTAGATGTAGATTCCGTTCGTTTTTGTGGTAGTTAGTCTTAATTGTTTTATTGTAATTTTGTGATTTGTAATTGTCTTTGTAGTTATTGTTTTTTGTAGTTAGTATAATTATTATGTATATGTGCTTTGTATACCTTGTACAGGCTTTGTACCTTTTGTACCACCCTTTCCTGCTGGATAAATTGGATAATAACTGTCTGAGCGAAATCAGCCTAGTTTGCACTTTCAAATTTGCCACTTCAGTGCTTCATAACTTTTGTTGGACAAGGTCTACCAAGTCAAAATTTGCAGTATTACATAGTAAATGAGATATCACTTTATCATTGCTGAAAATTTAAGCTTTGTGTAACATTCCAAAAAGATTTTACAGGTCATTAGCAAAATCGGAGGTGTGAACTAGGCTGGTTTTTGCTCAGATGGTCACAAATAAATAAATACATAAAGGTGCCTAAGCACTTGCTGAACCAAGTCCATTTAATGGTTTGCCTTATTGTATCGAATTTGGGCAATATGCAAGATGGAGGTCCATAAATGGATGGAAAAATCTGACTGAAGATTACTGGAACGGTTAGTTTTATTTGTTGCATGGATTCTTTATTATATAACCTAACTATATTGTGAATATCAAAAGTTTAGCTTGTGTAATACAAATTTGTACCACTCGGGAATCGTTAGGTGATAGATATGAAACCTTATAAATGCATGTATCAGGTAAGAAGCTGTTCAGCGCTTGGGGATGTTATATCAGAGCTATAGTAGTACATTTGTATGGTGAAAAATTACATTCCTATAGAATGACAGTAAAGCAGGGGTTCTGCAGCACCCAGAAGAGCTCTCATCGAATCATAATCAAGGATATACTACACTATCATTGTTTACATGTACTATAATGGAATAAAACTCAAGGCGAGAGTATATAACACCCAGAAAAACATCCTCGAAAATTTCCTGTACACTCTTGGAGCCCATGATTGGTGGTATTTGATAGTTTTTCTGTCCAGGATGATATATACGTGTCCTTTTGCTTCAAGTAGATGAATCATATTGCTATCAGCAGGGACTGAACCATAATATTGAACTAAATAGGTACGTTCTGATATGTACTTCCCAAGCACCATAACATGATTATTGTTCTTCCAATAGATACAATCCTTGCATAATATTTTAACATTTGTTTAGCCACTGGCAGATTGTATCTGGTTTCCAGAAGAAGTAGACAAGTTATTTGCCTGCTGTTGCTATATAATATTTCATTTAATTATTTGGTGTATTATGAGTATCAAAGCATACATTTTTTACAATTTTATTTTCAATACTTTTGACATTGAGAACACAATTGTTAACTACATGTACATTAAGTTTAAACACTATTCTAGTAATTAACAGCAGTTTCATGCAGTAAAAAGCTTGTAAACAAAAGTATACCAATGACAAAATCCAATTTATCACGTCCATTGTGACCTTCGCATAACCTCCTTTCTGCCAGGTGCTAAGTATCGTGAGATAGCCCTTTGAAGTGGCTATCTGAAAATCCAGTTTTCAAAGCCATATCATGTATTGTGTGTAAGTTATGAGGGTAGAAAGTATATGCGCAGGCAAAAATTATTTTGTTTTTCCCTCTTGCATGATTGTATCTTGATTTTGTATATGGTTATGTAGTCCGCAGGCTTATAATAATAATTACATAACCAATTATAAAGGATAATAATCTCATAAATAATTAATTAATTAATCGCATAGCCTGTATAAATTGTGCCGTTAGTAGCTGTGCAATTATTCTATAATTGCACAGTTTTAATAGCCTATGGCATAGCAACTGTCAGTAATTGCACAGTAATTGCACAGTAAAGTAGCCAGTCAAAATTCACAAATTGGGAAGACATTTAAGTCCAAATTCACAAATTTGGAAGCCATTTAAGTGCAACAAGCAATGACATAATAAGCAGCGAATGAAATCGCGTAGCACTGGAGGTTCATAGTAACCGACTTATATGGCAACCAAGGAACGATTACGCAGCTGTGGAGTAGTACTCATCAATCCTAACCTTTTAGAATGAATCTCAGCACGCAGCTACTAAAACAAGTAATACAGAACAAACAAGATCTTCGAGCGTGCCTCAGATAGAAATAAGCGGCACGCCTGAGGTTAGAGTGAGAGTGCAAGTGTCATGCAATGCGATTAGAAGGCAATCACACGCATTTTCGTGCAATTCGAGAATAATTATACACGTAACAGTCAAATTGCACTCGGCTTCGCCTCGTGCAATTACTTGACTGTTACTGGTACAATTATTCTCGAATTGCACTCAAATGCATGCGATTACCTATACTAATTAAATAATTAATTAATTAATTCATACTCAAAACTATAAGGAGTATCTAGATTTATGGGAATACTACCAAATGAAAGGTCATGTTGAAAGAGGAAATTGATACAATGGATTTGGCAAAGGACGCTTTGACTACTGAGATATTTCAGTTTGTATAGGTAATCACACACATTTGAGTGCAATTCGAGAATAATTGTACCAGTAACAGTCAAGTAATTGCACGAGGCGAAGCCAAGTACAATTTGACTGTTACGTGTACAATTATTCTCGAATTACACGAAAATGTGTGTGATTACCTTCTAATCGCATTGCACGACACCACTCTAACCTCAGGCGCGCCGCTTATTTCTATCTGAGGCACGCTCGAAAATCTTGTTCATTCCGTATCGCTTGTTTTAGTAGCTGCGCGTTCAGAATTGAGTGGAGATTCATTCTAAAAGGTTAGGATTGAGACATTCTTGTAGAGATTAACGAGTACTAGTCCACAGCCACGTAACCGTTACTTGGTTGCCATACAAGTCGGTTTCTATGAACCTACAGTGCTACGCGATTTCATTCGTTGCTAATTATGTCATTGCTTGTTGCACTTTAGTGGGGAGGCATAGTTTGATAATATGCAACTATTGTGCATTTTGTGATAAAAGCACCAAATTTGGCACAGGGGTAGACAATCATATTCTGAACAAATGTGGATATTGGGCCATCACGAGCCCCGCCCCCTTTTACATGTTTCGCATTGTTTTTGTATTATCATCGACGAAAAGCTAGTTGCAAGTAGCTAAGCGTCATTGCAGATAAGAAAATGGGCTTGTACCAAGTTAACTTCACTAGATGTAGTTGCTCATGTATCCTAAACAACATAAAATACATAAATGTAATGAAAACTGGCTATGCAGATATATAAGGCTGTAGTAACAATATCAGGAATTGTGTTCGCAGAATTGGTATTGTATATTGAAGAAACTCGCCAGCAAGACGAAGAGAGTTCACTGGTATTCAAGTTGAGTGATTTGTCACAGCTCTACATATCACGAATGGAGCAACTTGGAGTCAAAGTAGATATGAGAGTGCACACAACACGCCTCAAGGAGCGTCTTTTGTGTGAGTTTACAGATATGCGGCCTCATAAGAAAGGTCGAGATGTCTTACTGGCTTTTGAAGAAGATATTGGTACTGCTTTAGCTAGAGCTTGTGACTTTGACAGTGACAGTGATGCCATTCACCTTGCCTGTGCTGCCAAGATTGTACGTGATCATATGTCACCACTGCTACTAGCCTTAGTAAACATGATACTGGAGGGACCCAGTATTACAGATCATTGTGAAGACACTACACCTGCAGCATTATCAATTGCCCAGTTGTTAAAGTTCAACAGTGTCAAGCACAAACGGAAGAAAGCCACCACTGATTCTGTAAGGCACAATACTGCTCAGGAAACACCAGTTCCCACATATGTCGGGCTGATGCTACATGCTCATACACGAAAGAAGGAATTGGTAGATAGGCTTCACCACCTAGGTATCAGCATTTCCTATGACCGTGTCCTTCGCCTCTCAGCACAAATGGGAAACAGAGTTTGCAAACAATTCCACAGTGATCATGTGGTTTGTCCTCCAAGCTTGCGTGGTAACATTTTCACTACTGCTGCCATAGATAACATAGACCACAACCCTAGTTCAACAACATCCAAAGAATCTTTTCATGGTACTGGCATCTCTCTCTTCCAACACCCTACTAGTGACTGTGATGGAGTGGTCAGAAATGCCACCATCGTTGAAGAAGTTGAGGACACAGCTTCAAAATCAATTAGTGATTTGCCACACTTCTACACTGATGTGCCCCCTGTTACCAACAGCATCAAGAAACCATCTGTTTCAGCTACCATTGTCGCATCGCTGAACAGGAGCAGCTATGACCAACATGCTAAGGAGGAGTACTGTTGGCTTGATCAAACAAAGAAGATCTTAAGTAATGATGACGAGACCCACTCAGCAAATGTATCTTGGGCTGCATATCATGCCAGTCATCAGTCAACCACGCAGCATGTAATCTGTCACAATTCTCTACTTCCATTGTTCCATGAATCTGCTCACACACTAGCAATGATCAAGCATTCATTTAATGTGATCAAGAGAGTGGTTGAACACTTAAATCCTGGGCAGGCACCGGTACTCACCTTTGATCAGCCATTGTATGCCTTGGCTAAGCAAATCCAGTGGAACTGGCCAGAGGAGTATGGCGAAGACAAATATGTGATCATGTTTGGAGGTCTCCACATTGAAATGGCAGCATTGAAGACCCTTGGAGACTGGTTGAGGGGAAGTGGCTGGGTGCAAGCACTGATACAAGCAGAGATTACAACTCCAGGAACAGCAGACTCCTTTCTGCAAGCAGCACATGTTGTTGGCACATGGCTTAGGTACTGATTATGAACTATGGCTAGCATTTGGGGCTGGTAAAAATTTCAGATATTTGTCAGCCCATGGCATTGCAGTTTCACTTGGACCAAACAAAGCACAAGCTCTCCCACTGTTCCATGCACTTACTGGTTGCGATACGGTCTCCAGCTTTGTAGGGCATGGTAAGAAAACAGCATGGAATACCTGGAATGCACTACCTGAGCTAACTAATGCACTGCTGACATTGTCTTGTGCACCAAGCAACATCCCTGGAGATACCATGTCCGTTACAGAGAGATTTGTCATATTGCTTTATGATAGGACCAGTATGTGCACAGAAATTGATCAGGCTCGACAGAAACTATTTGCTAAGAGGACTAATGTGAAGCAGATTCCACCAACCAGAGCAGCTATGGAACAGCACATCAAGAGAGCAATCTACCAGGGAGGACACTTGTGGGGACAGACATTAGTAGCAAGTCCAGTACTGCCTTCTCCAACCAACTGGGGCTGGATAAAGACGACAGATGGCATGTTTGAGCCTTACTGGAGCACCTTACCTGAGGCTTCTAAGGTTTGCTCTGAACTAGTGTCATGCAAGTGCAAAAAGGGCTGTGTGAAGAACTGTAAATGTAAGAAGATGGGACTAGAATGCACAGCCCTCTGCACATGTGAAGGAGATTGCTCGCAGGACTGACTGACTGTAACTACTGTACATGTGTACTGAGTATGTATGATAATGTGATAATGTATACCTTTACAATATTTACCTTTCACATTAGCACTACACCATGCAAGAAGTGGGTGATAGCAATTACAAGATGCTTAGCTACTTGCAACTAGCTTTTCGTCGATGATAATATAAAAACAATGCAAAACATGTAAAAGGGGGCGGGGCTCGTGATGGCCCAATATCCACATTTGTTCAGAATATGATTGTCTACCCCTGTGCCAAATTTGGTGCTTTTATCACAAAATGCACAATTGTTATGCTATGCCACCTCACTACTTAAACGGCTTCCCGAATTGTGGGTTACTTTACTGTGCAATTACTGATGGTTGCTATGCCATAACTGTGCAATTAGAGAATAATTGCACGGCTACTAACGGCACGATTTATACAGGCTATGCGATTAGTTCAAAAATGATGCCATTTTGCCTTCATTTTGAAAACGAAATGAATACAAGAGCCTGTAATTATCAAAGCGTTTAAGCAACAGCATTGCAATTTAGATTACACAAATCGTTATTTTATAAGGAATACAATGATTTTTGTTTCAGCTTTATAAGAGCAGGTATATAGAAGTTATGGCCTATTTTGTACTGACATGCAAAAGTATACTAAATCGCTGTTAGTGCCATGATTACATGCAATTACAAATGGCCTCATAAAAACCAGTGTTGCCTCTATGAAGCTCAAATAGAGTTTAAAGGATTCATTATGCTTCAGTGAATCGATTTATGTAGATTTCAAGCTAAACAAACCTTCACTCTTGCAACTGAGGCCTCCTCTAAATGAAATTCACGAATGAAAATGCAAAAAGCTCAAGGCTGCCAAGAAGAAGCCTCCTTTTACTGTTTCACAGGAGTACGTAACTGTCGAAGTATTAAACATAAAACCACTTAATATAGCTTAAAAGAATCGCTGTTCTATATGGAATAGATTAATGTTTGTTTAAAATTTGTAGAAGCTAGCATGCCGAAGTTATGACCTACTTTCAACTGACACAAAAAATTTCTGTTGACTTCATATAAAGAAAATGTTTACCACTAAGAAAAACACACGTAGCAAACAACTCGCGTGTCCTGTAGCTTTACAGTATGGCTTAAAAGATTCACCTTGCTCTACTGAATGAATTGATGTGTGTTACAAATGCACCAGCAATTTCTTTATTTAGAGTACAGGATCTATTCTCGGACACTTACACACAAAATCTGCTGAGTGGAATTGTCTGAAATTCGCACTGCAAACGCTTAGGGATATGCTTATTAAGATTCTAAAACACGAACCCTGTAGCATTCTGTATTGTTGTACTAGAGCCATTCAAATCCGCTGTCCAAAAAACTGTATTGTCGGACCATGTTAATATACCATCGGACATCACTCTGTAACCTCAAACTTCTACTCCACATAATTAATTATTTGTATCACATAAAAGGTCTATTATTGAGTTACCAGTGGAGCTATAGTTTACTACCTTATTATATTGATTAAACCGAAAACCATAATTAAACAAAATGATGGTATTGTTGGACGTTCGCTTGACCTATACGCATGCGTATACCATACGCATGCGTAGTTTTAAATTTTTGTGCGTAAAGTTGGAAAGAAATTTCTACTGATTATTATGAGGATTATTGCTTTAAGAGGCTCGTAATGAACTTGTTACAATAAGCATAGATTATAATACCGTATACGTACAAATTTTCGAGGGACATAAATTTCACGGATGTAACAAATTCAGTATTTTCACGATTTTATTTTTGAGGATCACCTCATAAAACAATTCCGCGCGTATTTTTGTTTACCACGTGGTTGCACATGGCTAAGGATATTACGTACTACTTTAAACGATGTTCGAAATTTGATGTATCAAAATTGCTGCCGGATATATCACAATCCACTATAGTGGCCGTGGAAAATGAAGTGAAAGCCGTAGTTTGTTCCAACGAGTCGGTGACCACCTCCGAGACTACCCCAGCGGCTGCCAATAGGAGAGGTGCCTACTTAAAGATTTCTGCTAAAGACAAAGCGGTTATAGGAGAGTATGCCTCAAAAAATGGTGTGGCAGCTGCAATTCGCCATTTTAAGAAAACCGAACGATTTTTGAGCAAACCAAATTCTTGGCCTCATTCTTGGCCGGCGAAGAAATTTCGAGGATGAAAATTTTGCGGATGATAACTTGACCACGAAAACAGCAAAATTTACGTCCCTCGAAAATTGTACGTATACAGTATTCATGCATGAGGCTGCCATATCTGTACCTAGCCCGGCGGCTAGGTGCATTACATGCACGAATATTATAATCTATGCTTATTGTAACCGACATACAACACTTTATTACCAATTAGAGTTAGCCTCTTAAAGCAATAATCCTTGTAATAATCAGTAGAGTTTCTTTCGAACTTTACGCGCAAAAAAATTAACACTATGCATGTGTATAGGTCAAGCTAACGTCCGACAATACCATTATTTTGTTTAATTATGGTTTTCGGTTTAATCAATATAATAAGTTAGTAAACTATAGCTCCACTGGTAACTCAATAATAGACCTTTTATGTGATACAAATAATTAATTATGTGGAGTAGAAGTTTGAGATTACAGAGTGATGTCCGATGGTATATTAACATGGTCCGACAATACAGTTTTTCAGACAGCGGATTTGAATGGCTCTAGTACGACAATTAAGAATGCTATAGGCTTCGTGTTTTAGAATCTTAATGAGCATATCCCTAAGCGTATGCAGTGCAAATTTCAGACAATTCCACTTAGCAGATTTTGTGTGCAAGTGTCTGAGGTTGCATGGTGTCCGAGAATAGATCCTGTACTCTAGTATGGAGCCATATGCGTGTCATCAAAAAGCCCTAAAAAGCCGACTCAAATGCAAGTACTAATTCTTGCCTACTTAAGCATATGGTTTATAAAACAAAGCATTTCAGTATAAAAATGAAATGTTTTTACTTGTAAACACATCTTAAACAGACGTTTCGATTGTGTATGAATAAACGGAATTCCGTGTTACATGTGTTGCTAACACGCGTACATTAGTACTGAGTTGAGAGGACCTGTTTTAGGACCTGGAAATTCGTTCTCAAACTTCTGAGTTCACTTTATGTGTAGCTTGATGGGATATTAAGAGATTCAGTTTTGAAGTAAGTCTTAAGCTATATAGACTGCTCTATTAGATGGTTTCAATTTTGTGTACTTGAAGATGTTGTGTCTTCATCTATGATCAAGAGATGTGTTTTCCTTCAACGTAACTTACATTTTGCATACGTATATAGATTATCTACTCAACTGGGTTCCCTGGTAATTTGAAAACAATCCTATCACACATCAGTTACCCAATGTGTGATGTTGGATGAAGCAGCTTGGTATCTTTCCCTCTTGCACGCATGGTTATATCTTGGTGTTTGTATATGGTTATGTAGTCCGCAAGCTTGTAATTACATAACCATATTATAAAAATAATAATCTCATAATTAATTAATGTGTGGCAAACTAGGAAAGGCTAGCTTTATAATAATACTGCCAAATGAAAAGACTTGATACAAAGGGAAATTAAAACAAGGGGATTTCTAAAAGACCTTTTCATTGTTGAGATATCCCAACTTCTTCAAAAATGATGCCATTTTGCCTTCATTTTGAAAATGAAATGATTACAAGAGCCTGTAATTACCAAAGCGTTAAAGCTACAGTATTGCAATTTATATTACAAAAATTGCTGTTTTATAAGGAATACAACGATTTTTTGTTTCAGCTTTATACCAGCTGGCATATAGAAGTTATGGCCTATTTTCTACTGACATGCAAAAGTATGTTAAATCGTTGTTAGTGCCATGATTATGTGCAATTACTCATAAAAACCACTGTGTTGCTTCTATGAAGCTCAAATAAAGTTTAAAGAATTCATTATGCTTCAGCGAATCGATTTATGTAGATTTCAAGCTAAACAAACCTTCACTCAAGCAACTGAAGCCTCCTCTAAATGGAATTCACGAATGAAAATTGTAGAGACAGACATTGTTATATTATTACTATTGTGATTTTGTATAATGTCATTCTAATTAACGCCCATATACCGCATGGTGTCAGACTGATGGCCAGATTACAACTGCAACCGCCTGAACAGTTCGATTTTAAAAATCCGGACGAGTGGCCAAGGTGGAGTAAAAGATTTGAGCAATTTCGAGTGGCTTCCGGACTAAGTGACGAGAGCGACACCCGCCAAGTGTGCACCTTACTTTATTGTCTCGGAAACGAAGCAGAGGATGTTCTTCGCTCTACTAACATTTCGGAAGAAGACCAGAAAAAGTACAAGGAAGTACGGGAGAAATTTGACGCTTTTTTCAAGTGAGAAAAAACGTTATATTTGAGCGGGCACGTTTTAACCGCCGGAACCAGTCAGAAGGAGAACCAGCAGAGCAATATATCACTGTTCTGTACAATCTCGCTGAAAACTGCAAGTATGGCGGATTAAAGAACGAGATGATAAGAGACCGCCTGGTAGTAGGCATACGGGATAGTGCTCTCTCAGAACGCCTTCAACTCGACGGCAACCTCACCCTGGACAAGGCCAAAACTGCCATTAGACAGAAAGAAACAGTACATGAACAGTAAGACTTTCTCAAAGGTGACAGTAAAGCCAATCCAATACCACTAGATGCAGTTGTGGAAACACACAAAAGGTCTTCAGCACCACAACACTCAGTCGAGAAGGGGACTAGGACAATAGCAGCAAGGCCAACTCAGAAACAGTGTAGCAGATGCGGCAAGGGACCTCACCGGCGTGATCAGTGTCCAGCAAGAGACGCCTTTTGTCACAAATGCCACCGAAAGGGACACTTCGGTGCCCAGTGCTTCTCCAGAACAGT
Organism: Spongia lamella; assembly: GCA_963930835.1. Taxonomy (NCBI): domain Eukaryota; kingdom Metazoa; phylum Porifera; class Demospongiae; order Dictyoceratida; family Spongiidae; genus Spongia; species Spongia lamella. The sequence continues at coordinate 18,936,848 of OZ005746.1, read as the reverse complement.
GTCAGCAGTGACTACAGAAGAATTATCATATGAATCTTACCTTGATTGCGTGACCTCCAATCAGACTACCACGTGGAAGGCAACCGTCAAAGTTGATACCCTCCCAACTGTGTTCAAACTTGACACCGGTACAGAGGTCACTGCAGTATCAGAGGAAGTTTTCCTAAGACTAAAGAAGACCTTACAAAAGCCATCTCGAGTTTTATATGGACCCAGTCGACAATGCCTCGATGTCATTGGCCAGTTCGAGGAAACACTTTGCTACAAGGGAAGATCAACACTCCAGACGATTTATGTCGTGCGAGGACTGAAGACAAATCTCCTGGGTCTCCCAGCAATTATTTCACTGAATTTAGCATCTAGAGTTGACACTACTACAGTAGCTGATTACAAATCACTTGTTGAAAACTCCTTTCCAAAGGTATTCAAGGGGCTTGGAAACTTAGGAGACCCATACGTCATCAAACTTTCACAGAATGCCACACCTCATGCCATCTACACACCACGGACTATTGCCCTACCCATGAGAGCCAAGGCACAAGAAGAGCTGGAAAAGATGGAGTCGATAGGGGTTATATCAAGAGTGGAGCAACCGACTCAGTGGTGTGCAGGGATGGTGGCCATACCAAAAAAGAATGGTAAGCTGCGAATTTGTGTCGATCTGAAACATTTGAATGAAGCTGTCCAAAGAGAAGTACACCCCTTGCCAAAGGTCAATGAGACACTTGCTCAACTTTCAGGCGCCACTATTTTTAGTAAATTAGATGCCAACAGTGGGTTTTGGCAGATCCCGCTCAATGAGCAGTCTCGTCCACTAACCACTTTCATATCTCCATTTGGTCACTACTGGTTCAACAAGTTACCCTTTGGGATCTCGAGTGCACCGGAACTCTTTCAGAAACGTATGAGCACAATACTGGAAGGACTCGAAGGAGTAGTCTGCCAGATGGATGATGTGCTCGTGTTTGGACGCACCACCGCAGAGCATGACAAGAGACTGATGGCCGTACTGAAACGGATTGAAGAGGCTGGAGCAACACTAAACAGAGACAAATGTTCATTCGGACAACGTCGAATCAAGTTCCTTGGTCACGTCATTACCCAAGAGGGCATATCCCCGGATCCAGACAAGCTAAAGGCCGTGACTGAAATGGATGCACCCAAAAATGTTACAGAACTGAGAAGATTTCTGGGAGTCGTGAATTATCTAGGCAAATTTTCACCCAATTTAGCTACTTTATCGCAACCGTTGCATGAATTACTGAGTAAAAATCGTCAATGGAACTGGGGACCCAGCCAAGAATCAGCATTTATTTCACTTAAACAAGAATTGACCACTCCAACGGTATTAAGACTATATGACCCCAATGTAGAGACTAAAATCTCCGCCGACGCCTCGTCTTATGGATTTGGGGCAGTCCTGCTTCAAAGAAATGACACTGCAGACAGTTGGAAGCCTGTAGCCTACTGCTCCAGAACCTTAACAGAGTCAGAACGCCACTATTCCCAGATAGAAAAAGAGGCCCTGGCCACCACCTGGGCATGTGAGAAATTCGCAGAGTACATCTTGGGTAAGAGGATACTGATCGAAACTGACCACAAGCCTCTATGCCACTATTTAGCACAAAGAATCTAGATCAGATGCCACCGAGAGTCCTCCGATTCCGCCTAAGGCTTGACCGATTCGACTTCAGTATTCACCACACTCCAGGCAAAAACCTACATCTAGCTGACGCCCTCTCCAGGGCACCCGTATCCCTTCCGGGTAACAACAGTATCAAATTTGTGCAAGAAGTAGAAAGCTTCATTCAGACAGTAATTACTGCATTACCAGCCAAGGTCAACAGACTGCAACAATACCGAGATGCTCAGACCACTGATGCAGTCTGCTCAAAACTCAAAACATACTGTACTACAGAATGGCCTGATAAGCGCCACCTCCCCAGTGACATTAAACCATACTGGAACTATCGGGGTGAGTTGACTGTTGTTGATAATCTACTTCTTTGTGATCACAGAATAGTAGTACCCGCCGCATTGCAAACACAGACCCTGGATAAGATCCATCAAGGACACCAGGGTATCCAGAGATGCCGAGCTAGAGCCCGGAAAGCAGTATGGTGGCTCCACATCTCCAATCACATAAAACACATGATACAGTCCTGCCCTGAATGTGTTCAACACTCAACCCCACCCCGTGAGCCAATGATATCCTCAACACTTCCGGACTATCCCTGGCAATAGGTGGGATCAGATTTATTCCACCTCAACGGAGTTACCTATCTCCTGGTAGTCGACTACTACTCACGCTATCCAGAAATCACAAAGTTGAGCTCCACAACATCTGAGAGTATCATTAAAGCTTTACGTTCAATCTTTTCAAGACTGGGAATTCCCGAGGTACTGATCAGCGACAATGGGCCACAATATGCATCGGGGGTGATGAAAGATTTTGCAAAGTCCTATGGCTTTGAACACCTCACCAGCAGCCCCCATTACCTGCAAGGCAATGCTTTGGCTGAGAGAACTGTTAAGACCATTAAAGGCCTGTTGAAGAAGTCCAGTGACCCATACCTTGCTCTTTTGGCATACCGAGCAACACCATTCCCTTGGTGCGGGCACAGCCCAGCAGAATTACTAATGGGGCGACAACTGCGAACAGACGTACCTCAGGTAAAAACTCAGATGATTCCCAATTGGCCTTACATGAAGTCCTTCCAACAACAAGAATGCCAGTACAAAGAGCAACAAGAAGCCAACTACAACAAACGCCACCATACACAAACACTGCCATCCATCCCAAATGATGGACAAGTATGGGTGACAACTGAAACCCATAAGGATCTGGGAAAGGTCATAGCTCCCGCTGATATGCCGAAGTCATATATAGTCGAAACTGATTCTGGGATAGTGAGATGTAACCGTCAACACTTGACTGTGATTCCTGAAAGACCTGATACTCCGGCTGAACAAGATCATGCTCCTAGTAGATCACGAACAAGTCCTATAATGACAAGATCCAGAACAGGAACAGCCATCGTTCCCCCAGATAGACTCTATTGACTTGGAAAGGGGAATGTAGAGACAGACATTGTTATATTATTACTATTGTGATTTGTGCGCATGCTTGTATAATGTTATTCTAATTAACGCCCATATACCGTGAAAAGCTAATGGCGGCCAAGAAGCCTCCGTTTCTATACATGTTGGAATTGACTGCTCTATTAGAAATTCATTGTGTACTTGAAGATGTTGTGTCTTCATCTATGATCCAGGGATGTGTTTTCCTTCAACGTAACTTACATTTTGCATATAATAGATTATCTTTAACTCAACTGGGTTCCCTAGTAATTTGAGAACAACCCTATCACACATCAGGTGTGATATTGGATGAAGCAGGTCAGTATCTTTCCCTCTTGTATGGTTATATCTTGGTTTTTATATATGGTTATGTAGTCCGCAGGATTGTAATAATAATTACATAACCAATTATAAAGGATAATAATCTCATAAATAAATAATTAATTAATTAAATAATTAATTAATTAATTCATACTCAAAAACTACAGGGAGTATCTTTATGGGAATACCACCAAATGAAAGGTCTTGTTGAAAGAGGAAATCGATACAATGGATTTGGCAAAGGACGCTTTGACTACTGAGATATTTCAGTTTGTTCAAAAATGATGCCATTTTGCCTTCATTTTGATAACGAAATGAATACAAGAGCCTGTAATTATCAAAGTGTTTAAGCAACAACATTGCAATTTGGATTACACAAATCACTGTTTTATAATGATTTTTGTTTCAGCTTTATACGAGCTGGCATATAGAAGTTATGGCCTATTTTCTACTGACATGCAAAAGTATGCTAAATCACTGTTAGTGCCATGATTACATGCAATTACAAATGGCCTCATAAAAACCAGTGTTGCTTCTATGAAGCTCAAATAGAGTTTAAAGGATTCATTATGCTTCAGAGCATCGATTTATGTAGATTTAAAGCTAAATAAACCTTCACCCTTGCAACTGAGGCCTCCTTTAAATGGAATTCACGAATGAAAATGCGAAAAGCTCATGGCTGCCAAGAAGAAGTCTCCTTTTACTGTTTTACAAGAGTACGTAACTGTCGAAGTATTAAACATACAACCACTTAATATGGCTTGTAGTCCGCAGGGTTGTAATAATAATAATAATAATAATAATAATAATAATACTTTTTTGCCAAGATTTATGAAGATGGTTGATCTGTGCGCATTGTGTTGGTGGCCTTCAAATCAAGAAATTCGTTTATTTCTTTTCACTCTGATGCTGTAGTTTGCATATCTTGCCAAAATTCACTGTTACAGATCCATCAATTGGACCAGGAGCTGAAAGGTGCCATTTCTGAAATAGATGTGAAACTTGAGAAGTTTCGTCAAGCATGTGAAGCAAGGCTTATTTGTGAATTAGCAATGTATTTGCTTGTTTTGCAGCATCCAGGCATCAACACAGTGCTATGTTCCAAATTGGTGCTTCCAAAGGTGATTTGCAATCTGTTGTTGTGCAACCTTCCACTAGCTTGTCCGGTAATTTTTGTTTAGCTAGCGCTGAAAATTTATCAACTGGTTTATTTTGCAGCAATTACCAACTTGCATGCACAGTCAAGCGAATCACAAGAGTCCAGTAATGCAAACGATCCCAATGTAGGTATACCTAGACAGAAGTAGTCATATTAAACTTTACAGATGAATCAAACCGTAGAGGAGCAGAGTGCTGAAACTTACCAACTTATGGAGACTGAGTTGAATGCTACCAGCCTCCATACTGCAGGGCCGGCGGAACAGGTCCGGCAGACCAGGCAACTGCCGGACCAAAGTTACAGAAACCCACAACTCAAAACTTTTCACTGTTATTTATATACACTGATAGTTTATATCAACAACAACAATACAACTTACTTTTTGTGTAAAACCATTGCTCTATTATAATAACAATACTAAAAGCAACTACTGGCTGGTTTTTTTATAATAACAATGCCTTCCCGAATTAGGCGCCTCTAAAATTAATTATCGAGCGTGCTAAATGAAGAAGTACATAATAAGTTTTTGATGAAAGAATATTGCATATAGATGTCTATTTAGTTTATTTATGAAGAAAAGAAGTCAAAATACCACCAGTCACTGAATTTTCCTGGGAGGCATGCTCAAGGGCCACCTTTAGCATTGAGATGCCTCACATGCTGCTTATATTTTGCCTGACCAATGTGAAATTGCTTCCTCCGGCTCTGTACTGTATGTGACAGTGAGGCTCCCACACTTGAAACATCATCTCCTAATGCAACAGTAAAAATAACATTGCATTATGTCTTGTAAATCTGTGATAGTATTGATTGAATACCCTAGTGGCATTAAATACCTTCTAAAAGGAAGATATTTCTTACTCAAAACAACACTACAGAGCTGCAGCTAAGAGAATTGTTTACTCAAAAGATACATCAGAACATGTTCTTGCATCGCTGACCCAACAGATACGTAAAGAAATGTCTGGAATATGCTCTACCGAATATCATTCCATTCTACATGACTCATATGAGGCTGTGGAAAGATTTAGCTGGGAGAGCATTTGCACTTTTTAACTGGTTTACTACCCTTCGCGTGTTTGGTATTCAGTTTGGAGTGATACGTATGCATGTAGTATATGTACACTGACTCGCATGCAGCACACGAAGTCTGACTCATGTGCAGCACACGAGGTCTGACTCGCGTGCAGCACGCAAAGTCTGACTCACATGAAGCACATCCGTGTGTAGCACTCGAAGTATGACTCGAGTGCAGTGCGCAAAGTATGATTCGTGTGTGACACGCGAGCTCTGAATGATCCCTTGAATAAAATTGAAAAACACATGAATAGTACACACGAGTGTATACTTAGTCATGAGCTGTACCGTACATACATCACTCAAAGCAGCCTGGCACTTACACACGTGACATAATTAGTAATGCGCCTGCCTTTAAATACTATTAGCAGACGCAATGTTTTGCATGTACTTTGTTGTATCGTGAAAGCAAATAAGAAGTTTATTGTATTTGTAGTCTCCATTTTGCTTAAAAGACGTTGTAAACACATGTTGCTAGTACAACATGTTATATCTTGGTAACACAGCAAAAAATCAGGTTGGTGTTAATTGCATTCACACACTTAATTGGATTATTTTTCTCCCTAGGTATACAACTGCTTGCAGCCATTTATGATCTTCCGTAACCTCAAGGATTGTTGACCAAATAGTTGAAGACTACAATGTAGAAGTCTTATTTTGGGCAGATGAATTAAGGAAGAATTTACAGGTTTTGCAGTACAATTTTAAATTCTATATAATATGTTTATTGTATCTTCCCTCTAATAGTTTCACAATAATGGTCCTACCTACATATTTCTAGAACACGCTGAAGGCAGTAATTTAGATGCTGAAAACAAGGGCTATTCAGAACAGACTGGTGATATTTTGGACAGCGAAAGTTGTTGCAGTGATTGTTCTTCAATCATATCACCTGAATGGGAGCCTGTGGAACTTGATGAAGATGATGCATTGACACCAACCGAGAGACCAAGTAGCTACACATCAACATTTATTAGTGGTGTATATTATTAAGTACGGTAGTACTTAATAGTAGGGATCAACACAAAAAACATGGTGTCCAACTTTGACGTGCCTATTAAAAACCATTCGCGTGAAATGAAGCCCGAATAACCAATCAAACAAGTCCTACTGCTTTTCTATGACACTTGCTATCAATATTACTGATGGGGGGGGCCTTAGTAACGAAGCGCGTCATGAGTTACTGCCGAATAAGAACAAGGTAATGCAGTGTTAGCCGTTCATTACATAGTAAAAGCTGTTTGAACAGCTGTACATTACTAACAAGACGGAGCCTTTCAGTTTTGAAAGTGGGCGTGCTGTGCAGGTTGTGGAGCTTATAATACAAGACTAGCCTATAGTTACAGTAAGAATTTTGGCTTAAAACAACTTTGTACTACTTTTAAAAAGATTTATCACTAAAGTACTGGAGTATAATGCCGGTTTAAATAAAAGAATTTAATTTGTATGCATTGCTATGTGCCCCTCTTTGCTCACATGACTTACTCGTGACGTCATTAATTACTATTACAATACACTGAATAGCAGTTGATTAACAGTGGTGTAACTTACACATCGCCTGACTTTTAGATGATAGAACATCAACTTGTTTTCTTATACCATAGGATTTTAGTCCAAGAATTCAAGAGTCAGGTAAACAGAGTGATTTGGCATATCATATCTAAGTTTCACAAAGAAATGTCTACCAAATCTAACAAAATAATGAGATGGTAATATTTTGTACAGGTCCCATTGGGTGTGCAAATGAAAAATGAGATATATCTGACTGAAATGGCCCATATTATAAATCATAGATAGTATAACCTACGGACACGGGATTGGAAACGCCGCAGTTTCTCACCTACAGCTTGCACCCGCTAGATCCGTAAACTCAAACTAAAATATTCATTCGTAACACGTAAGCAAGATTTCCGTGTAAAACTACACATACTAACTCATTAACAACGGTTTCGTGAAATTCATAGCAATAGTAATGAAGTTACAGGTACGCAAAGTGCGAGTGTATAAACAACACAAAACACCTGTAAAAATCTACACATACTGTTTACCAACAAAAGTTTCGTAAAATTCGTAAAGAACATCACGGAGTTACAGGTACGCAAAGGTGAAAATCAGAAGCAGTACACGGATAGTACATATAAAGCTTATGGTGGTTTCCAATCCCGTGTCCGTAGGTTGTACTATCTATGCTTAAATCAGTATGTCCCATCAGAGATATCAAGCAACCATACTACTGTGAATGGAAAGGATTATGTATATGATGATAGCAGATTGATCCAGCTGCTGCTATTTGGTAATCAGTTACTGTTGCTAAGGCTCGTAGTGCTCTTTGTGAACCACAAAAAAAGAAGTTCCCTCTGTAGCTGATTGGTATACAAGGATGTGTCTTCTAATTTTTCGGAAGCCATACATTTTCATGGCGATCCCTACTATTAAGTACTACCGTACTTAATGATTATACATTATTTTTAAACCAGACATGCGCCTGGTTTCTTGAAAGAAGGCTGTAAAGTACAGGGTAAACTCCGCAAGCTTCTAATGATTTCAGTGGATCACGCGAGTATCGATAATGTAGGAAGGGGACATCGGCGCTGCATTAAATTTTAATGATTGATAAGTTGATCAGAAGATTAATATTTACACATACAATACCTCCTGTACACATAATCCAGCTTTGATATTGTTCTTCGGTTTCCAGGAAATCCGTATTTGTTTGCATATTATATTATACATGTGCACAATGTGTAGTTTCTGTTTGTGTACGTACCCACTTGGTAGTTTTTATTACACACTTCATTTTTCATACGTATGCATAACATGTAACCTGGCTTTTAACTCCTAGCTATATTGAAGCCATCCCATTGTATATAATGGAACTACGTACCTTACTTTGCACTATAGCTATGTATAAGTACATGCATATAATGGCCATGAGCATACCACTGGCACACACACACATGCTTAATTTCAGAGGAGACTATAAGATTGACATGGCATTTTCAGCTATATAAATTATGTCCTACCACTCTCTAAGCAAAATTAATGTAAAGGATTTCTGTTGAGTGATACTGAATGCACACCAGAACGGCTTAGTGCAAACTCCTCATGTTTGCATGCACACTTTGACCCATTTTAGAACTTGAGCTAAATTTACATTTTGCCTTCCAGTAGAGGTGGTACTTTAGGCACTTGCTTGGTCCTTATATCTAAAACTACATCAAAATGAACAGAGGAGCTGTGCGCCAACTGTACATGGGTAAATGTTCTGTCACAATAGTTTTCCTTGTCATTTGGGTTTGTGGTAGAAGCTTTATAGCAGATCCAGTGATACTGTTTTGTTGGGCTTTTCTGTTAAAACATACAAATCTGTGCAATAGTAATCAGCAGCAGCCTGCATGTAGTTCAACTTGAGTTGCCCATGTACCAGGCTTGGCCATCTGTTTCAAGTGGCAGATTGGTTGCCTTTGCTTTTACCTGAGGAGTAATACTCAACCTTAGGGCTAAATAATTCCATATAACAAGGTCAGTTGCAATGCATCAGGGCCGGAGGAACCGCTCCGGCCAGTCCTGTTATGGCCTGACCACTTTTGGCAAGTTTGCACGTGAGCTATCTCACGTGAATAATTACCATCACGTGATCTCAATTTAACTCGTTAAGAAATTCGCGTTATGGCAGTTTCGTCGGCTATTATCGATTTAGCAGATGAAGATGATGTGATGCACGTGGATGACGGACAGGTAACTGAGGAGATTGTCACATCGCCCAGCTGGACTAGTGTTGTCTCGAACTCTAATGAGCACGAGAATGATCAAATGGCGCCAGACCAGGCATCACACGAGGAACGCGAGATGTAGAGGAGCGCGAGACGAGACGAGATTATAGCATCTGTAGATGTAAATATATAGCTATGTATGCATGAGCTGTTATGTACTTGTTTATCATCAGAAAATGCCCTCACATGCAATCTCAGAGCATGTAATTTTCAAAATTTCCTGGGGGGCATGCCCCCAGACCCCCCTAGTAATAGCATGCTTTGCATGCTGGTTGTGCTTTGCACAACAAAGCTACCTAGATACATGTAGCTATAATTTCAAATTTGGAAGTTACTTTTTTGGCCTGACCACTTCAAATTTGCTTCCTCCGGCCCTGTGCATGGGGAGAATTTTGTAGCATTTTTTTCCTTTGTGGCACAGTTCCTGTCGACAACAGGTGATAGTAGCACCCGGCCTTACTTTTACATTCTACACACATAGAGGCTCTGTCATCCAAGTGCTGCTTAACTATTCTACAATGTTCAGCACTTCTTTTGCTAGCAAAGCAGGAAATACAACACCCCAAGACAGCTACATCCTCACCTAAATGTGGAGTTCATAATATCATACGAACGGCATTATTTTATAGATAAACCAATGTTGTGTAGTTAATTTCGCTCTAAATCAGTCAAACTGATCACCTGCATTCATGCGAATCTTCATTCCATTCCATTGAATTCTCACTATAGCGGTAATCGATACTCACGTGATCGACTGAAATCGTTAGAAGCTTGCGGAGTTTACCCTGTACTTTACTGTCTTCTTGAAATCGTTTTTGTGAAAATGTCGGTATGCGTGTGTGTGTGTGTGTGTGTCTGCCCCCCAGGGCTATTAAAACTATTCACGTGAAATGAAGCCTGAATAACCAATCAAATTAGTCCTACTGCTTTTCTATGACACTTGCTATTGATATTACTGATGGGCGGGGCCTTAGTAACGAAGCATGTTGTGAGTAACTGCCGAATAAGAGCAAGGTAATGCAGTGTTAGCCGTTCATTCCATAGTAAAAGCCGTTTGAACAGCTGTACATTACTAATAAGACAGTTTTGAAAGTGGGCGTGCCGTGCGGATTGTAGTATCGCAAACCAGACCCTTTTTTCTTAACGGCTAAAAAAGAGTCTGGTGAACTACCGTTACCTTTTTTGTTCAGCTGTCCCCAGATTTTGGGGACCATGTTGATTGACATAAAGGATCGTTAATAGGTGAGAATGACGCATAACTTAAACTATAGTCGCTTTGTGAATCCTTGAAACTCCCTTCTCACCTATTAATGATCTGTAGTATGTTAATCAACAATCAATCAACAAGGTCCCCAAAATCTGGTGACAGCTGAACGAAAAAGGTAACGGTAGTTCACCAGACCTTTTTTAGCGCGCCGAAAACAAAAAAGGTCTGGCTCACGAGACTATGCGGGTTGCGGAGCTTATAATACAAGACTAGCCTATAGTGTTACAGTAAGAGTTTCGGTTTAAAACAACTTTGTACTACTTTTAAAAAGTTTTATCACTAAAGTACTGGACTATAAAGCCTGCTTAAACAAAAGAATTAAATTTGTATGCGTTGCTATGTGCTCCTTAGTGATGAGTCTTTGCTCACATGACTTACTCGTGACATCATTAATTACTATTACAATACACTGAATAGCAGTTGATTAACAGTGGTTTAACTTACACATCGCCTGGTTTTTAGATGGTAGAACATCAACTTGTTACTGTTTTGTTAGATTAGATTCTTTTCAGCAATTTACATGTAATACTATGTGCACATCTAGTAGCAGCAGCAAAGCAGTGTAAGGAAGCAGGTAAAGACTGTCAGTTGCACAAAAGGTGGTCAACCAATTCATTAATGTGAATATTTCAGGACAAAATGAACATGTACACATCAATGATGGAGCATACAATTATGCTACTGACTTGGTGTTGGTTTGGCATGGGTTCCATGACTCTATCAAGGAAGGTGATGGAGACCGAATTCTTTTATACTGGAAAGTTATGTTGCCAATCAGGGCATTACTGTTAGAAATCAAGATTCAAAGATATTAAATTGTCAAAATTAATGCATGTTTTACACACAATAAAAGTTCACGTGACTTACAAAAACGTAATCCTAATAGATTACATAATTTTATAGTTACAGTATTGTTCCTCGCTGAGATTGTATATCTCCAATACTCCTTCTCAATCACAGTGAGTGCATTTGCCAACTCCTCCCAGTTCTCTAATTGCTTTATCGGAAGGCCTTTAGTTAGCAGGTTAGCTATCATATTTTTAGAGGCACAATAGATCAACTTGACTCGTTCAGCTTCCACAAATGATATTTGATGTCGACATGCTTGGTTCTTCCATGTACTTGCTGATTCTTTGCCAGGCATATGGTGGACTGGTTGTCTTCAAAAATGGTGATTTCTTGTACCCTCTTATTTAACAAGTCACTTGTTAGTTGTTGAAGCCACATAGCTTCTTGGCAGGCTGCTGACAGGGCAATATATTCTGCTTCTGTGGTAGACAAGGCCACACAAGTTTGTTTGCTGCTCTTCCAACTGATAGCAACACCTCCAAGAAGGAACATATATCCAGAGGTTGATTTCCTGTCTCCAACATCGCCAGCCTAGTCGGCATCTGAGTACCCAGTGAGCCCAGCTGGGGTATCCTTTTGGTAGATCAGACCATAGTTATATATGTGCCCTTCAGATATCTCAAAATCCTTTTTACTGCTGTCCAATGATCTCTGGTGGGCTTGGCACAGTAGCGTACAACACTACTAACTGCATAAGCAATGTCAGGTCTAGTCTTAGTAGATAAGTACAACAGGCTTCCTACAACTGCTTGGTACACCTGCTGGTTACACACATCATTTGGGTTCTCACAAGCTACAAGTTTGACATCAGGATTCACTGGTGAGCTGACTGATTTGGAATTGTGCATATCAAACCTTCGGAGGATCTTCTCAATATATGATGGTTGACCAATCCAGGTCACTCCAGCTAGCTGATCTTGGATGATCTTTATTCCCAAGAAATGATGAATTGGTCCTAGATCTTTCATCCTTAATTTTCCACTCAACTCTTCCTTCACTACATTCAATTTAGCAGTGCTTCTCCCTCCTAGAATGATGTCATCTACATATACAACCACAACAAAAATCTCTACTAAATCAGAGTGTACATACAAACAAGGATCACTGGATGTCTGCTTAAATCCCATTTCCTTCAGACGATTATCTAAAGCATGATTCCAGCAACGTGGTGATTGCTTCAACCCATAAATACTATGCCTACAGCCTTGAGCGACAAGTCTGTCCTTGTAACGTCCTACAGTTCCATCAGCATCTAACTTGCGTTTAAAGATCCACTTGCTGCCAACTACGTATCTTCCGGTTAGAAGGTGACTAGTCTACTAGCTCCCAGACTTCGTTTGACCACAGCGACTCCATTTCTGTTTTCATGGCCTCTTCCCACTTAAGGTTGCTAGGAGCAGATTTTGCTTCTGCTACTGAGGATGGATCATTCTCTTCAGTTAAAGCCACTGTCACGTTGTGGCCATATCTGTTCGGTATTTGTTTGTGCCTCGTTGATCTCCGAGGAACTTCCTTAGAAGGACTTGACAGAGATTCTTCACTTGGCTGTTCATTTACAGCTGCTTCTTTAGATACACCACCTGGAGAGTCAGATGTGGTATTATATTCAACAGTTGACTCCTCTGCCTTCTCATTGATTTCAAGCTCAACATACTTGACCGTAGTCTCCTTCTGAATGCCAGGTGTGGAGGTTTCATCAAAGACATCTCTACTATGAACTACATTCATGCGTTCCACATCATAAAGATGATAACCCTTCTGACTGGTACCATAGCCCAACAGTACACATTTCCTTGTCTTAAAGTCAAGTTTATTCCATTCAACTTTGGGCACATGAACATACGCACTGCATCCAAATATTTGAAGGAGACTTACATCTGGCTTGATCCCACTCCATGCTTCATAAGAGGTGATTCCCTCTAGTGCTCTGGTGGGACTGCAGTTCCTAAGATATGCACACGTTGACAGGGCCTCAGCCCAAAATGTGTGAGGCAGTTTTGAATCAGCTAACATAGTGTGCACCCCCTCAATCAGTGTGCGATTAAGTCGCTCAGCAGCTCCATTTTTCTGTGGAGTATGGGTGTTGTCAGTTCATGCTTTATTCCTTCTTGCATCAGATATTTACCAAATTCAGTACTGGTATATTCCCCTCCATTGTCAGAGTGGAAGGTTTTAATTTTCCTTCCACTTGACTTCTCGACCATGGAAACACTTCACTTTTCTGCTTTAAAATAATTATAGACCCACACGTACCGACTATGATCATCAAGGAATGTGACAAAATATTCACCCCCACCTAGTGATTGTGTTCCAATCTTTCCACACACGTCACTGTGAATTAGCTCCAATGGATAGTTCGTCCTTTTTACAGTGGACTGCTGGAATGGCAACTGGTGACTCTTCCCTTGTGCACAGGACTCACAGAAGCTCAATTTTTGTTTCGAGTCAAAGTCCAACCCTTTGACCATCTTACTCTTTACCAGTTCTTGTATTCCTTGTGCTCCTAAGTGACCAAATCTGCGATTCCAAATAGTTCCCTTAGATCCTTTCTAGTCAGAGCTCGTACAGGCATGATGGATTGGCCCACCATGATCAAGGTAATACAGACTTCCTTCTCTATGTCCAGTGGCTATAAGTTTGGACATGGAATCTCTGATTTCACATGTCATCTCAGAGAATTTAGTTTCTGTAATGTATTGACTGATTATGACATTTGTAGTTATATTTATAGTAGAATGGCACATGTATTGTAGGCTCATTGAACTCTAGATAACGCACAACACACATTGATTCTGTACACGTGATCTAAGCTGTGTGACCGCATGGTCTTTGAGCTGTGGTTTTTAATCGACAAACATAACATTCTGGCGACAAGGATTAATGGCAACGCATGGACACTTGTCTGAGTATAGTTCGGCTGAAGATTGGGCTTCTTACACCGAGAGGATGGACCAGTATTTTCTGGCGAATGATGTCAGTGATGCTGCAAAGAAGCGAGCGATCCTCCTAAGCGTGGTGGGTAACAAGACCTACACATTGATACGAGATTTGGCTGCCCCGAACATGCCCACGGACAAGAAGTACCAAGAATTAGTAGACCTTTTAACCGCTCACCTTGAGCCCAAACCATCGGTGATTGTTGAACGATTTAAATTCAACAGCCTTTTCCGGAAAGAAGGAGAGACAGCAGCACAATTTCTCGCAGAACTAAGGAACTTGGCACGGCATTGCGAGTACGGCCGAAACCTCGATGACATGCTCCGCGATCGTCTCATGTGCGGGATAAATGATGGGAAGATACAGCGGAGGCTACTGGCAGAGAAAGAGTTAACATTGAAGCGAGCATGGGAAATCATCCGAGCAATGGAGTCGGCAGATAAGTATGCTGACGACTTGCAGCAAGATGTTCATGTCAAATCAGTGAATGCAATACAATCACAAAGTCTGCTACAGATGTGGGTGGAAGCACCAAGCAACAACATGTCCATTTAAAGAGGCTGAGTGCTATGCATGCAGAAAGAAAGGCCATATTGCTAAAGTGTGCCGCAGCAAGTCAAAGGTAACACAGCAACAAGGTATGCGACGCAAGCCAGAAAATACCCACAAGGTGGATGTGCAGGAACCAGATGCAGCAGAATACAGACTCTTTACAGTATCTTCACAGACCAGTGCCCCCCTGATGATCAAATTGACGGTAAATGGACAGCCACTCCAGATGGAGTTAGACACAGGGGCATCTGTTTCTTTGATAAGTGAGCAAGAATATAACCAGTGGCGTGTTGCACCTACCTTAGAGAAGTCGCCAGTGATATTACGTACATATACTGGAGAAAACCTGGCGATCTTGGGAACTATCACAGTGAGAGCCACATACAACAGCCAAACTAACACATTACCACTCCTGGTAGTCAAAGGCGAAGGACCTAACTTGATGGGCCGTGATTGGTTAGCAAAATTTCGAGTAGATTGGCAAGGAATACACCAGTTACAATCATCCAACAAGGTGGACGACCTACTTACTAAGTACCAAAACATTTTCAAAGACGAATTGGGGACAGTCAAGGACGTTGAAGCACACATTCACCTGAACCCAAACAGTGAGCCCAAGTTTCATAAAGCACGCACAGTTCCGATGGCACTCCGGCAGAAGGTAGAAGAGGAACTGGACCGCTTGGAAAGGGCTAAGATAATTGAGCCAATGCGATATTCAAAGTGGGCAGCTCCAGTGGTCCCGGTGATCAAGAATGATGGCTCCATACGACTGTGTGGAGACTACCGCACCACAGTGAATCAAGCAGCCAAACTAGACCCTTACCCTCTACCAAAGATAGAGGACCTCTTTGCGTCGCTGGCTGGCGGTAGACTGTTTAGTAAGCTTGATTTATCACACGCATACTTACAGGTAATGTTGGATGAAGAAAGCAGAGACCTGGTCACAGTGAACACACATAAGGGCCTTTTTCGTTTTAACAGGCTGCCATTTGGGGTTGCCTTGGCACCCGCTATATTTCAGAGGATTATTGAGGGTATACTCAAAGGAATACCAGGCATTAGTATCTACCTGGATGACATACTCATTACTGGAAAAACAGAAGAAGAGCATCTAACCAACATGGAGGAAGTCTTCAGACAGTTGGAAGCAGCAGGTATGTGCTTAAAGCGTAACAAATGTTGTTTTAACATGCCAGAAGTAACTTATTTAGGACACCGGATTGACAAGGATGGACTGCATCCAACGGCAGGTAAGACCAAAGCTATCCTACAGGCCCCAGCACCCAAGTGCACAACAGAACTTAGAGCATTTCTGGGATTAATAAACTATTATGGAAAATTTCTCCCTAATTTATCAATGGTGCTGACACCCCTACATAAGGTGCTCAGGAATAATGTAAGATGGTCCTGGAAGACAGAACAATCCAGGGCATTTGAAGATGCGAAGAATTTGCTCCGGTCCCCTAGGGTCTTGGTACATTATGACAGTTCACGACCACTGGTACTTTCATGCGATGCATCACCATACGGAGTAGGGGCTGTACTATCACATGTTATGGAAGATAATACAGAGAGACCCATAGCATTTGCTTCGCGGACACTTTCAAAAGCCGAAACCAATTACGCCCACCTAGAGAAAGAGGCACTCGCTATAATTTTTGGGATCCAGAAGTTTCATAATTACCTCTATGGCAGGAAGTTTATCATACATTCGGACCATAAGCCGCTGATGTACATCCTGAATGCTGCAAAATCTATCCCAACAATGGCTTCTCCTAGGGTCATACGTTGGTCACTAATGCTCAGCGCTTACAGTTACGAGCTAAGGTACAGGCCAGGCAAACAACAAGCCAATGCAGATGCGCTAAGCCGCTTGCCATTACCAGGCCACCCCCAGATAATTCCCGAACCAGCTGAAACAGTGCTCCTCATGAATGAACTGTTTCGTTCCCCAACTTCAGCAACAGATATTAGAACATGGACATCTAAAGATCCAACTCTGTCACAAGTACTGAGAGCCACTCTGAGAGGATGGCGAGAAGGAACACCCAATGACCCAGAGTTGACTCCCTACTATGATAGACGTCATGAACTGAGTGTAGTGGATGGATGTATATTGTGGGGGAATAGAGTGGTAATCCCTAAGCCTGGGAGAGAGAAGGTAATTGAGCCTTTACATAAGACCCATCCTGGAATTGTTAAGATGAAAAGTTTGGCACGCAATTATGTGTGGTGGCCTAAAATGTATAAGGAGCTAGAGCTGAAGGTGAGAAGTTGTAAGATGTGTCAGAGTAACCAGAACAACCCACCAAGGGCACCACTAAATCCCTGGAAATGGCCAGAAGAGTCCTGGGTTAGGCTACATGCTGATTATGCCGGCTCATTTATAGGGCGTATGTACTTGATCATCGTCGATGCTCCCTCAAAATGGTTGGAGATCCTACCCACCACAGCAGCAACATCACAGGCGACGGTGAAGAAAATGAGGGAAGTGTTTGCCACCCACGGGCTACCAGATGAGATTGTCACAGATAATGGCACACATTTTATTGGTACCAAGTTTCAACGATTCATGACACAAAATGGGATCCGACACATTAAGGTCACGCCTTATCACCCGTCTTCTAATGGCCTCGCAGAACGGGCTGTCCAAGTGTTCAAGGATGCAATGAAGAAATCAGCAGCCACACCAGCGGATGTGGAAACAAAGCTAACACAATTCCTTTTCTGGTACCGCATAACCCCGCATGCAACAACTGGGATTGCTCCTGCTGAGTTACTGATGCACAGACGACCCAAGTCACACCTTGATTTGCTACACCCTAGTGTTGCTAGTAGGGTTAGTGATAGACAAGAATGCCAGAAAAGAAACCATGATGCCCATGCCCAGCCGCGATGTTTGCAGGTTGATGATCTTGTTCTGGTACGTAACACTGGGAAGGGACCTAAATGGATAGAGGGAACTGTTAAAAAGCAAACTGGACCGTTATCATTTGTAGTCAGTCTAACTGATGGACGAACAGTCAGGAAGCATATGGACCAACTAAGAGTTCGTCTGGAAGGGGACCACCCTCCAGCAAATGTTGGACCTGTTACACCCATTGTTGCTGGTCAACAGGAAGTTTTTGATGAGATACCTCCAATGCCGGTGGAAGTTGTACCTGTGCCACCACCACCACCAAGATGCTCCAGCCGTCATAGACGACCACCTGTAAGATACAGCTAAGGGGGGAGAAATGTAATGTATTGACTGATTATGACATTTGTAGTTATATTTATAGTAGAATGGCACATGTATTGTAGGCTCATTGAACTCTAGATAACGCACAACACACATTGATTCTGTACACATGATCTAAGCTGTGTGACCGCATGGTCTTTGAGCTGTGGTTTTTAATCGACAAACATAACAGTTTCCTTCCCTCTCTTGGAAACCGATGTTACACTAAGTAGATTGTAAGCTAGATTGGGCACAAGAAGAACATCATGAAGAATACATTTCTTTACCTTATCATGTGGTAGATTCATTGCCAAAACTACATTACCATGCCCTGTTGCCAGTGTCACATTCAATGGGGTTCGCAGAGCTTGAAAATGGCTGAACAGTTCCTTCTTGTTACACATGTGGCAGGTAGCTCCAGAATCTAGGATCCACTGATCACGAGAATTACACTTGGTGGACAAGGCATTCTGCACCACCAGACCAGTGCCCTCACTGTCACTATCGCTCTCATCTTCAGCAGTGATGGTAACTTTGAATGCCCCCATTTTGTTTTTCTTCTTGGCTTGGGCTGGTTTGGCCTGACCTTTGACCTTTGCAAACTCTTCACAGTCTCTCTTAAAGTGTCCAGGTTTATTATAGAAATGGCATCGTAATTTCTTCCTGAAACTTGTAGTGAGCGCCCCTTCTTGACTGAATTGATTTGATCTACTCTTTGTTTTAGTCTCTTCATGTAACAGACGTTCTCTTACCACTGCCAGTGTAGGAACTTTAGCGCTGGCTTCTAGGGCTGTCACAAGAACATTGTAGCTCTCAGGCAAACTAGCCAGAAGGTACACAACTCGGTCCTCCTCACTTATGGTTTCTCTTATCACCGACAATTCATCGCATATTTCAGTCATGAATTTAATGTGTTACTTGCACTGATCTGCCTTCGGCTAGCCTCATGGAAAATAACTTTCCAGGGGCGTAGGAATAGGGGGGCCACAGGGGCCAGGGCCCCCTAGTCTACAGAAAGTCTTACCAAGGCCTCCCTATAGTCATGATATTACAACAAACTTGTTGGCTAACTTTGACAACAATCAGCTGGCCTGCTGCGTATGCTCCTTGAATGAATGAGTTGTCAGACCATAGATAATATACATATGGTCAGACTTGGCAAAGTTATTTATTAAGAGGCACGTAAAAAGGGTCAACTGGTCCACATATACCGGTACTAGAATACGGAAAAACACTATGATGTGCGCTATTTGCAGTAGTCTAATTGAAGCATGATAGCAGTGCAACTAGCTATAGCCTATGTCTCACACTGACAGTCAGAGAAAAATTCAAGAGTTCTTTCGTACTGGTGGTTTGACGAGACGGAGTCCAGTTACTGGTAGTTCGACGAGTCCAGTTGAAGATCTGCATTTAGAGTCACTCCGTGATGATGAATCCTCACCGGAGCGAGACGAAGCGGAGTCCCAGCCTGAGAGTGAAACTCAAAGTGAGACTGATGAACTTACAAATTCTTATGACACTGCCACATCAACCACCGCTACTAGTAGTTCATGTGTCAGTGAGACTTGCGAGTGCCAATGTTGTTGTTGTAACGTTAGCACTCCTCACCATCCCTTGATAGTAGATAGTTCTAAAAAGAAACAGTTGTATTCCAGTAAACAGCATGGTAAGCAGAAGTCTCATTGTAGAACAATTCAAAGTGGTTGGTACAAAGCTCATCCTAGGATCAGTTGTGTACATCAGAATATAAAGTGTATTGTGCAACCTGTAGAGCAGCTATTGAGCAAAGTTTGCTGAACTCAAAGCCAACAAAGTCAACCTTTATTCATCATGGTTTTAATAACTGGAAAAAAGCCCTTGAAAAATTTTGTGAACATGAATGCAGTAACATGCATAAGGAGGCCACTGAAAAGCTTGCAACAAAAGCCAGAGGAGTTGGAATTGATGCCCAACTAAATGCACAGCTTAGAAATGACCAAGAGCACCACAGAAATATGTTAATGAAGCTACTTCAAGCAATTCAATATCTTTCACGTCAAGGATTGCCTTTGCATGCCCACAGAGAAGATACAGAATCATTTAGTGTTAACCTCCTCTATCAATTACTATTACTTCAAGCTAAAGATTGCCCTGAAATGATTCCTGGCTGCATCAGAAGGACTACATATTGTCAATGAAATTATCTCATCAATGGGCCAATGTGTTCTGCGCAACATTTTAGCTCGTGCACAGGAAAAATATTTGTGTTCCCATACATAGGATTTCATGGAATCCCAGTATGAAACACTACCCAGTATGGGAATTTTATAAAATTTCCATCATGGATATTTGATAGTATATGGGAAATCATTGATTCCCATAATGAATTTTCTTATTCCCATACTGGGTATTACAAGTCACATTCATGGGTTGCAATTTCCACTATGGGTTTTAAATTATTACATTTATGGGAATAAATGGTGTTCTGATTCCCGTACTGGGTTTTAGAAGTCACATTCATGGGTTGTAATTCCCACTATGGGTTATAAATTGTTATGTTTATGGGAATAAATGGTGCTCTAATTCCCGTACTGGGTTTTAGAAGTCACATTCATGGGTTGTAATTTCCACTATGGGTTTTCAATTATTACATTTGTGGGAATAAATGGTGTTCTGATTCCCGTACTGGGTTTTAGATGTCACATTCATGGGTTGTAATTCCCACTATGGGTTTTAAATTATGACATTTATGGGAATAAATGGTGTTCTGATTCCCATACTAGGTTTAGATGTCACATTCATGGGTTGTAATTCCCACTATGGGTTTTAAATTATTATGTTGATGGGAATTAATGGGGTTCTGATTCTCGTACTGGATTTTAGAAGTCACATTCATGGGTTGTAATTCCCGCTATGGGTTTTAAATTGTTATGTTTATGGGAATAAATGGTGCTCTAATTCCCGTACTGGGTTTTAGAAGTCACATTCATGGGTTGTAATTCCCACTATGGGATTTAAATTATTACATTTATGGGAATAAATGGTGTTCTGATTCCCATACTGGGTTTTAGAAGTCACATTCATGGGTTGTAATTTCCACTATGGGTTTTAAATTGTTGTTTATGGGAATAAATGGTGCTCTAATTCCCGTACTGGGTTTTAGAAGTCACATTCATGGGTTGTAATTTCCACTATGGGTTTTAAATTGTTATGTTTATGGGAATAAATGGTGCTCTAATTCCCGTACTGGGTTTTAGAAGTCACATTCATGGGTTGTAATTTCCACTATGGGTTTTAAATTGTTATGTTTATGGGAATAAATGGTGCTCTAATTCCCGTACTGGGTTTTAGAAGTCACATTCATGGGTTGCAATTCCCGTTATGGATTACATCTATGGGATAAAAAGTGTTCCAATTCCCATAAGAAATCACATTAATGGGTTATGAGTTACGTTTATGGGAATAAATAGAGTTGCGATTCCCATAATGGGTTTTAGAAGTCACATTCATGGGTTGTGATTCCCATTATGGGTTACATTTATGAAATTAAATAGAGTTTGGATTCCCATAATGGGTTTAGAAGCCACATTCATGGGTTGTGTTTCCCATTTGGGTTACATTTATGGGAATAAATAGTATTCCGATTCCCATACTGAGTTTTAGAAGTCACGTTAATGGGTTGTGATTCCCATTATGAGTTACGTTTATGGGAATAAATAGAGTTCTGATTCCCATAATGGGTTTTAGAAGTCACATTCATGTGTTGTAATTCCCATTATGAGTTACGTTTATGGGAATAAATAGAGTTCTGATTCCCATAATGGGTTTTAGAAGTCACATTCATGTGTTGTAATTCCCATTATGGGTTACGTTTATGGGAATAAATAGTGTTTCGATTCCCACAATGGGTTTTAGAAGTCACATTCATGGGTTGTGATTCCCATTATGGATTACATTTATGGGAATAAATAGTGTTTCGATTCCCACAATGGGTTTTAGAAGTCACATTCATCGGTTGTGATTCCCATTATGGGTTAACCACATTTATGAAATAAAATAGTGTTTCTATTCCCACATTCATGGGTTGTGTTTCCCATTATGGGTTACATTTATGGGAATAAATAGTGTTCCGATTCCCATACTGAGTTTTAGAAGTCGCATTCATGGATTGTGATTCTCATGTGTCGGTTTAAATTATTACATTTATGGAAATAAAAGGTGCCACACTGGATTTTAAAGTCATTCATGGGTACATGGTTGTAATTTCTATTATGTGTATAAATAACATTACATTCTTATAGCTACATATATACACATAGCATTAGCTATGTAGCTGTTCATAAGCTATGAACGTGAGGAGTTGAGATACCAGAAATTACCACTCCAATAACCACTGGCAACTCTAACTATGGATTTCCAATTTAATACTTCAATGACACGATGGCCTGTTGCTTCTGGTCTATACTTTCTTGGATCATCACTACGAGTGTTGGTATAAAACTTTACTCGGCATGTTGTTGAGGCTGTGTCTACCGAAATTACATGAGCATACCACACTTCGTCATCATCACCATAAACTTCAAGCATGTCCCCAACTTCTGGATATGTTGGGACAATAACATCACTAGTACTGAGGTCTGTTAAAATCAACTACAGCAAAGTGAGTTGGGTTATCACTGGGGTATGGATAAAGCATCACCTTTCTCATTATTTTGCTAGCATAGCTTAATACCGTACTTGAAGTCTGCTTGACTAAACAGCTTCCACTGTGCTCATGAAGTGCCTGGTCTGCATGTTGAATGTAAGGTGTTCCTTTCACAAAAATGTGATAATGATCACGAGATAATACCGAAAAGAAAGCATTAACTTGGATTACTTGGCTATCTGCATTGTTTAATTGAAGTAACACATGTTCTTTTATGTGATACAGAGTTCCGTGAAAATAATTATTCACTTTTGTATATATTAATAAACTGCGACAAGATGTGGCAGCAGTTTCAGGTCCAGAAAATAGCAAATTGGTATCCAGTTCTTGTAGCTGTTGTGTATTGATTACAATGTGTTTCTTGCCACCAACAAGAACTGGTTGACTGTTGTCAAATCTAAACTTGTCAAAGCAGGTGTGTGCTTGGGAGATTGAATTTGCATGAAGAGGCTAAAGTAATATACGTGTACATTAATAGTATTATATGGGTAAACTTACTTGTTCCAAACAGCCATTTAAGTGATATTCACAATTAGGAGATGCGCCCTCATTTAAAAGAAATTTTAATAATTCTCTTCTACTTTCAGCCTTGGAAAATGTTAATTCCAGATTTCTGTGGTTAGAAGACCTTTCTACATATTTGTGTACTGCCCTCTCAAATGTGTAGCACCAGTAATTATCTGGGCAAGAAAATCGCTTAATATCATCAATGAGGTGTATCAAATTGTGAAGTAAAATAACACAACTTTTGGTTCCTTCAGACTCCTCAGTTAAAATATTATGTCGCCAAATCAAATTTTCTAATGTTTGTAGTGCATCTGATGTTATTCCACTCCTTCCACAACCAAAAACCAATTCTATAATTAACTAATGCAATCCATGCTTCATATTTATCATCGGGTATAATGCCACCAAGAACCAATTCAGATGCTGGAAATACAAATTTCTGGATTTCTTCTGCCTTAAAGTACCCCAATCTTTTAGATATTCCTTCAGGTACTCTCCCATCTTTTAATTCTACAGTTTAACAGACAATATAATAAATATATGTAAATGCATGCATACTGCATATACAGCTACTAAGAAATAACCTGCAGTCCATGGCATCTTCTCAAGCCTTTTTTCTACCATGGGATTCCCAAATAATCCACATTCTTTGTACAATTGTAAGTGTCGTAGTGCAACTCTTAATATTAATGTGTGCATTGTGTCAAAAACCATGTCTTTCAGAACATCAAAGTCATATAGCATGTTCAGTCTGTTGAGAAGACTCACACCAGTAAAACCATTATCACTAGCCATCTTTTGGCGCACTGTAACTCTTTCTTCTTGTTCTGTTGCCTGCATGTTACCAAGGCAATCATTCAATGATCTCTCTGGCCAACGATTGCAAAAGTGAAATCGGAAATTTGGATAGTAATATATACTGCATGACTCGTCAACACGCAGTCCTAAAAAACAATGATCTATATAAAGATACTTCATGTAGCTAGCTGCATACACACACATAGCAATTGTATGTACGTACATATCATATTTAGCTACATATATACCTTCAAGTTGGTCCCGACGACAAGCATGAACACCACCCGATCCTAAGAATTTTCCAACTTTACATTGCGCGGGGTGATCACCAGTCCAGCACAAAAGCAAGCAACGTATTTGTGCTGGACCAGGAGGTATTCCTGCAATCTCTTTTCTATAATCCACCTCAATCCTTGTAACATATTATACATTAAAAATTAGGTAGCTATGAATATGTGTAAAAATGCAATAAATAAATATTCAAACGCATAATAGCTAGCTAATAGTTACATACTGCTAGCTATAGCTATAGTTAGATATATACCATCAATAAAAGCATCTTCAATTTCAGTGATAAGAGGGTGGATAAAGAGATCAAGAGACCAGGGCATCTTCTTGGGTAACATATAAGCAGGAATAAATCCACAGACATATACTTCATCGGTGCTTGCTCGGTCTTGTTTAGACACTGTGGCAATTTGTATTTCTATGGATCCTTCAACATACATACACGCACAGATTTAAAACCTCAAGCACAATAATGTTTATCATATCTGCATGTAGCTATAAGCACATATGTACACATGCTAGAGCTAAGCAATTGCAAACTTAATGTGATATGTTTACTTTTGAGTACACATGCTTAAAATGTAGTAAATGTAAAATTTTGGTTTTTGAGGGTTGGGGAAAATTGTTAGCTATTAGAATTCATAATAATTATCAAATGCATCCTAAACTATCGATATCACCTAGCTCTGGTGTGTGCATGGCATGTACTGACATACATGTATGTATAGCTACACAATATTCTCATACACTTACCACAACTATGCTTTGCAGAAGTAGTAAAGGGCTGCCACCCATCAAAGTGGCCAATTAGAGCCAAATTACGTGGATCGCCTTTAGCGTATTTTGGAATATGGCTAAATTTAGTACAGCAATATGGGCATGTAACAAGCACTGTTGATGTACAAGTTGATAGTGTTATCCCCTGCATTGTAGACATAATTTCTTCGGTACCAACAACCTTACTGCAGAAAGTACAGCGTACAGGTAAAATCCACTGTTTCTCGGAATTCCAAAACCAGCTTAGTTCAGAAAATCTGCTTCCATCCCAAATCTCATCAAAAGTATCATTGGATTCAAGGTCATGCTGCATCCATTTATCCTGATATAACCAATGGGATGTCATCTTGCTGCAGAAATCTGCAATTGAGCACCATCGATGTACTTTATCAGTCAGTTTTAAGTAATTAAACCAGGCTTTTGACAGTACTGACACAAATCAGATGAACTATTCATCAAGCTCCATAGATTGGGGTGACCATCATTCAAGCAGATAAAGTAGGTTATTGGCTCTTTATATCCAAAATCTTTCAAAATTCCAGCGCATGCTGACCATGTTGTTGGCCATAGTTTCAAATAATTGGTAGATGGATGCCCTTTACAATATAAATCCCTTCCGAATGCAAGGATATCTAGAAGATTTTTCTGTGACCCATCCATCTTTTCTAATAAATTAAATGCCTTTAAAACTGCTATGGCTATATCCTTCCTGACATTCTCCCTGTTGTAAATGTACAATGCAAGTTAATCCGGCATCACAGGATTTCATGCTACATAGCTATACTATAGTTATATGTACTAAATTCACAAGCAAATAAAAATTTATAAAATTGGGTAGGGCATACATGTGCACACAGCTGCATAGCTATCTATATACCTGGTCAATGCACATGTGATATCTTGCTGAGGTGGCTCATTACCAGATTGTTCAGTCAAAGAGTGTGGTCCCTCCTGTGATGGCTCTAACTCCATATCCATTACAGTACTAGTGGCGCCAGCATCATTATCTGGTCCTACAATGATTTCCTGGGTCTCGTAAGGCAAAGGCCCTTCAGTACTCCCTGCTACTTCTGGGACTTCAGCAATACACTTAGCATGATTTTCTAACTCTGTCGCTGAATTCACTGAAGTATTTCTAGACCTTGACTGCTCCGCATTTGCTTCCACCCAATGTCGATACTCCATTGACCTCAAAACAGCTTTTCCATCACAACGCGAGCAAGGACAGTGGGCATGTTTGTAGCTTAAGGAATTGCAGGAGCAATAAGTAATTTGCTCGCGGTTCCACGAAAGTGACATCGAGCCCCAGGTGACATTAACTCTTCGATTCAGCGTACTGATATGGCCGCGCTCGCGCCTATTGGCTTGTCATACACAGCCAATCCGATTACGCACAGCGAAATATGATGCAACAAATCATGTATTACGTACTAACAAATCATCCGATTTGTTACTGGCTCTGCCGCGCATTACGTAATTAGCTAATAGCCAATCCGAGTTTGCCTAGGAATGGCGCTATAGGTATGGCAGTGGGAAAGATACTCATGGGATTTATTACCTTAGCGACCCAGCCGTTTCGTTTATGTTTCACTTCATTGTGCAGGTACGTACGTTGTGAAGTTGTTCCTGCACATTTAGCTTTCTATACGTAGCTATTATCATTTCGAGTGGAAATGGAGAACTGGACGAACGAAGAGACGACAGAATGGGCAATAGGGAAATTTCCCGACTCAGCTGAGGAAATACAGCAATGTTTTGAAGGTACATTCAGTGTTAATAACCATTCCGATTCAGTAATAATAATAATAAATGTTATGCAGTTATATATAGCGAGTATTATTAATTAACTATACCACTTTGATGTTAAACCATGCATTAGACCAAGAAGTTGATGGAAGCACCTTAGTGATGCTTGTGAATAGTGACACCGTAGAGCAATTGAAACTTTGCGGTTTTAAAACTGTGAAACAACAACTCCATCTGAGGAAGTTGCTTTCGTCAACAAACCTGCAGAGTACAACTCCAGCAGTACCAGTTTCTGCTAAAGCTGGAAAGCTTACATTGTCAGCAATAAAAGACGTGTCACCTGAAGATAAACATCTGTATTTGATCAAGTAAGGCTACAGCCAGTTATAAACAAGCATCTCGATATGTCTAACTGCATGTGTGTTAGCTAGTACAGCAATTTATTTTAGTTTTTGTTCTAGTTTAGCAGTACGTTTTAGTTTAGTATACTAAAATGAAATTTCCTTACTAAAATGTGTTTTAGTTTTAGTAAACTAAAACAACACTGACATGTATCATGTATTGTTGTAGGAGGAGAAAAGTGGCATCAGCTGCCAAGAAGATGTGGCCGGGGAATAATATTCCTACTTTCAGGAATGATGAAGCAATGTTGAAGAAATTAGATGAACTGGTGAAAAGGCTACTGCCTGAATGTGAAATGCCTTTTTTGGTGAGCAGGCGATCCGTAGTCACATTCTTGATTCCCTCACGGAAAGGAGACGACAGGTTAAGAAAGGCCATGTCTATGAAAATGTTAGTTCTTTCATTCATGTGTGTACATATGATCATATAAGCTTCATTGCTAATATATGTATAGCCCTTACCATCAAAGAAAATCAAAAAAGAAATTTGTGTTCAAAAAGGTTAGTACATGTATGTAGCTGGGTACGTACATATGTAGTATCATAATGGGATTGATGATGGTTGATGGTTACTTTAATAATTATAGAGATGCTCTTTGATTTTAAAGATGAAGATACTGAGAATGAGGGAGATGAAGAATCTAAGAACAAGAGAGATGAAGAATCTAAGAACAAGGGAGATGAAGAATCTAAGAACAAGGGAGATGAAGAATCTAAGAACAAGGGAGATGAAGAATCTAAGAACAAGGAAGATGAAGAATCTAAGAACAAGGGAGATAATTCTGAGAACAAGAACGGTGATGGTAAAGATCAAGAAAAACAGCACGACACTGTCGTAAAGTCAGCAGGCAGTAGTGGAGCAGTATGTGGTACGTCTGTATGCATGCATTTACCTACTTACTTGGCTTATAGCTAGTTCCGTATATGTGTATAGTCCGAAATTATTGTGGGGCTAAATTTCCACGAAAATCTTCATTATGGGATTATTACATTTTTTATTTCATGAATTAGGCAAGCATTGATTATAACTACTTTTACAAAGTGAATTTCTTGCAAAATTCGTGAAAATATTTTGGACTATATGGTATATACGTATATAATTTACATAAGTGAAAAACCACCCATATATTACTATGGTAAAGCTATAGTTAATTATAACCATGTGCATATGCATAATGCAGCTATTGATGTTGCTATTATATAGAGGTACTGTTAACATTATGTACTTCTTTATTTGAACAGGCATCCCTCAGAAAACTGCTGAGTTAGTAGTCATGGTTGCCTTTGGGGCACACCAGTACAAAGAGATCGGTCGGACACAGCTAGCCTCAGCAGTAAAGTTTTTTCGGCTACCAAAATCATTGGGCAAAGCTGAAAAACCTCAGCTAGCTATACCACTAGCTACTGCATTTTTGGATAAAAAGATAGTTCAAATCAAAGACGGTGCCAGCATTACCACTTTGTGCCGACAAGATGTTTCAAAATGTGGAACTTTCTGGCTTTCTGATGGGTCACCGGTGACTTATGTACTTACGTACTTATGTATGTCCTTTGTTAGTTTCTGTATGTATGTATGTATGTATAGATATACTACTACTAGTACTGTAACTTAGCTATGTAGCTACGTACCTTTTACATACGTACGTACCAGGATGTGACTGGTGACAGATGGGTATTACACAGTACAAAAAGACACCTTTGTTATTCTGTTATTATACAAGTCCAACATATACGTAACTGGCTTCTATTCCATGACTACTCTCTGTTTTTTGCAGTAACATACACACGTGCATTTAGTATTACAAACAGGTCATAGTGCAAATGCACATCTCTTGGACATCACTTTTTATACTGTGTTTACACATTTTTTTATTGATTTTGAGTCACCAAACCTTTGAAAATTTCTAATAGCTAACTAGCTACTAGCTAACTAGTTATCAACCAGTATTTTCCTTTGATGCATGGCTTCATCAGACTAGAATTAGGGTACGTACTAGGAACCTTGGAATTGATAGAAATACAATTAAAGTGATGGGAATCACTTACAACCCATGATGAGAATAGAAGTGGGAATGACAACCCATGATGGGAATAGAATTAACATAATGGGAATGCTATACAACCCATTAAGGGAATAGAATTAACAGAATAGGAAAGTTATACAACCCTTTATGGGAATAGAATTAACAGAATGGGAATGTTATACAACCCATGATGGGAATAGAATTAACGTAGCAGGAATTTTATACAACCCATGATGGGAATATAATTAATATAATGGGAATGTAATACAACCCATGATAGGAAGTAGTGGGAATGTTATAAACCCATGATGAGAATAGAATTAACGTAACGGGAATGTTATACAACCCATGGGAATAGAATTAACGTAACGGGAATGTTATACAACCCATGATGGGAATAGAATTAACGTAACAGGAATGTTATACAACCCATGATGGGAATAGAATTTACGTAAAGGGAATGTTATACAACCCATGATGGGAATAGAATTAACGTAACCAACCCATGATGGGAATAGAATTAACATAACGGGAATGTTATACAACCCATGATGGGAATAGAATTAACGTAGTGGGAATGTTATAAACCCATGATGGGGATTGAATTAATGTAACGGGAATGTTATACAACCCATTATGGGAATAGAATTTACGTAACGGGAATGTTATACAACCAATGATGGGAATAGAATTAACATAACAGGAATGTTATACAACCCATGATGGGAATAGAATTAACGTAACCAACCAATGATGGGAATAGAATTAACGTAACGGGAATGTTATACAACCCATGATGGGAATAGAATTTACGTAACGGGAATGTTATACAACCCATAATGGGAATAGAATTAACAGAATGGGAATGTTATACAACCCATGATGGGAATAGAATTAACGTAGCAGGAATTTTATACAACCCATGATGGGAATGTAATACAACCCATGATAGGAAGTAGTGGGAATGTTATAAACCCATGATGAGAATAGAATTAACGTAACGGGAATGTTATACAACCCATGATGGGAATAGAATTAACGTAACGGGAATGTTATACAACCCATGATGGGAATAGAATTAACGTAACGGGAATGTTATACAACCCATGATGGGAATAGAATTTACGTAAAGGGAATGTTATACAACCCATGATGGGAATAGAATTAACGTAACCAACCCATGATGGGAATAGAATTAACATAACGGGAATGTTATACAACCCATGATGGGAATAGAATTAACGTAGTGGGAATGTTATAAACCCATTATGGAGATTGTGTAATGGGAATGTTATACAACCCATTATGGGAATAGAATTTACGTAACAGGAATGTTATACAACCCATGATGGAAATAGAATTTACGTAACGGGAATGTTATACAACCCATGATGGGAATAGAATTAACGTAACCAACCCATGATGGGAATAGAATTAACATAACGGGAATGTTATACAACCCATGATGGGAATAGAATTAACGTAGTGGGAATGTTATAAACCCATGATGGGGATTGAATTAATGTAACGGGAATGTTATACAACCCATTATGGGAATAGAATTTACGTAACGGGAATGTTATACAACCCATGATGGGAATAGAATTAACGTAACAGGAATGTTATACAACCCATGATGGGAATAGAATTAACGTAACCAACCAATGATGGGAATAGAATTAACGTAACGGGAATGTTATACAACCCATGATGGGAATAGAATTTACGTAACGGGAATGTTATACAACCCATAATGGGAATAGAATTAACAGAATGGGAATGTTATACAACCCATGATGGGAATAGAATTAACGTAGCAGGAATTTTATACAACCCATGATGGGAATGTAATACAACCCATGATAGGAAGTAGTGGGAATGTTATAAACCCATGATGAGAATAGAATTAACGTAACGGGAATGTTATACAACCCATGATGGGAATAGAATTAACGTAACGGGAATGTTATACAACCCATGATGGGAATAGAATTTACGTAAAGGGAATGTTATACAACCCATGATGGGAATAGAATTAACGTAACCAACCCATGATGGGAATAGAATTAACATAACGGGAATGTTATACAACCCATGATGGGAATAGAATTAACGTAGTGGGAATGTTATAAACCCATGATGGAGATTGAATTAATGTAATGGGAATGTTATACAACCCATTATGGGAATAGAATTTACGTAACGGGAATGTTATACAACCCATGATGGAAATAGAATTTACGTAACGGGAATGTTATACAACCCATAATGGGAATAAAATTAACGTAACGGGAATATTATACAACCCATGATGGGAATAGAATTAACGTAACGGGAATGTTATACACCCCATGATGGGAATAGAATGAACATAACGGGAATGTTATACAACCCATGATGGGAATAGAATTAACGTAACCAACCCATGATGGGAATAGAATTAACGTAACAGGAATGTTATACAACCCATGATGGGAATAGAATTAACGTAAAGGGAATGTTATACAACCCATGATGGGAATAGAATTAACGTAACGGGAATGTTAAACAACCCATGATGGGAATAGAATTAACGTAATGGGAATGTTATACACCCCATGATGGGAATAAAATTAACATAACAGGAATGTTATACAACCCATGATGGGAATAGAATTAACGTAACCAACCCATGATGGGAATAGACGGGAATGTTATACAACCTATGATGGGAATAGAATTTACGTAACGGGAATGTTATACAACCCATGATGGGAATAGAATTAACGTAACGGGAATGTTATACAACCTATGATGGGAATAGAATTAACGTAACCAACCCATGATGGGAATAGAATTTACGTAACGGGAATGTTATACAACCCATGATGGGAATAGAATTAACGTGACGGGAACACAATACAACCCGTGATGGGAATAGAATTAACATAATGGGGATCATACAAAAAATCCATAATGGGAATACAATGGATATATGTAGTGGGAAATTTCCCAGACTGGAAATGTTAAATCCATAATGGAAATTAACAACATTCCCATAGTGACATTTGTTCTATAAACCCATTGATGGGTACTATGAATGGGAATTGATTGATTCCCACTATATTATCCATTACTGGGTTTGAGGAATTTTTTCCTGTGGTGTTAGTACAGCATTGTGGTATTCTGTAATTGTAGATGAGGCCACAGATGTTTGTCGTAATGAACAGATGTCATTGTCAGTTAGGTGGACATATCACAGTTATGACATTCATGAATACACCATAGGCCTTATTCAACTGCCTAACACTAAAGCAGTAACAATCTTTTCAGCAATAAAGGATGTTTTAATCAGGTGTTCACTGCCAATCAATCAGTATCGAGGCCAAGCCTACGATGGTGCTTCTAACATGAGTGGCATCAACAACGGAGTGCAAGCTCTATTTAAAGCAGAGACTAAGCAAGTGTTATATGTTCATTGCCTGGCACATAACACCTGTGAAGTGATAAGGGATGTTTTAAATTTCATTTATGAGTTGACACAACTGTTTGACAGTTTAAGAAGGGAAGTTACTATTAACACTGGTGAACTAACACCACGTTTAAGAATGTTGTGTCCAACACGTTGGACTGTAAGGCATTCATCAATTGCAAGCATATTGAAAAATTACAGTATTATTCAGAGTGCTTTAGATGAGATTAGTAAGGGGCATGACAATTATGCTGCAAAGGCCAGTGGAATGGCATCAAAGATGGATAATTTTGATACCTTTTTGGTCTCAAACTTTCATATCTGATATTTTCTGCTGCAGAGCAGGTATCAATAAATATTCAAGCGAAGGACATCATAGTACAAGAAGCTGTTCGTGGTGTTCAACTTCTTAAAACATATTTATGTTCAATGAGAAATGAAGCGATGTTTGATAGCTTTTATAGTGAAGTAATCCATGATAGTGTAAATGTAACAGAAGAACCAACCCTTCCCTGTCAAAGGAAAGGCTTGATGATGGTGCAAGCCCTCACAGATATGAAACTCCCAAAGATAGGCACCGCCACATGTACTTTGAAGTAACTGAATTAACCGCTGGTGAAGTTGAGAAAAGGTTTATCCAAAAGGATCTTGGCATTGTTAATGAGATTGAATCAGCTCTTATTGAATATGCTAATGGTAATACAGAAAAATGCATCTCTCCGGATTTAGAAATGTACTTGAAGAATGATTTTGAACTTGCATGGTTGAAGATACAACTATCAATGCTACCAGATGCAATCAAGACATGTTCTATGGGTATAAAGAAGATAACCGATGTGCAAACTATAGCAAGTGTAATGAATGAAAGTCTGATATACAAAGGGATGCTTCAGGAAGTTGACATACTTTTAAAACTTTACCTAACTTTTCCTGTGACTACTTCAACAGCGGAACGCTCCTTCTCTTCCCTTCAACACATAAAAACTTACCTGAGAAGTATTATGACGAGTTGTAGACTGAATAATTTGTTTTTGTTATATGTGCACCAAGACATAACAGACACACTGGACCTGTGTCAAATAGCTAGGGAGTTTGTGGCTGTGAACACATGTAGAATGTGTTATTTTGGAAAGTTGTGAATAAATTGCATAAATATGTAGCTAGCTAAGTTTATAACATTAATATTATGCACATTTTAACTTCATTATTTAAATACAAAAATACATACAGGGGAAATAAATTGGCTACATTGCAAATAAATTAAGGACAATACAATTCAACATAAACAATTCAAAATGTAAGTAAATTAACAGTCTAGAAGGACCAGACTGTCCTGGATACTCAAACATCTCCACTTTGTCTGGGATCCACAGATGCACAAATAAAATTAAAAAATCAGTAGCCCTCAAAATTCCAAACCTGAGAATGCATGTAAATACATACATACATTATTTAAATATATGTGTATTTAATTATTAATTGCATCATATAAATATAGTCTAAAATTCAATCTCAGAGCATCTGATTTTCAAAATTTTCCTGGGGGGCATGCCCCCAGACCCCCCTAGAAAAGGCATGCTTCGCATGCCAGTAGTATGTTTTGCATACTCCAAACAAAATGTCATATTGTGGCCCCCCTACAATTTATCATCTTCCTACACCCCTGCTTTTGTTTGAGCTCAAGCTTATTAGCCAGGTCCTACGTTGAAATTGTTCACCTAGCACCCTCCAGACAACCACGGGATCGGTGGGATCGGCACCAATTAGATACAGTAAGCTTGGCTCGATCGCCAACACAATAATCGCCAGAGCTTTATCTCGCCTCGTCGCAAACTTTGCTTGTCTTTCAGCCCCTTCGGTAGGCTCTGTTTCATTTCCATTGACAATATTCCAGAGTCCTTCTTTGATTAATGCCATTTTGCATTGAATCTTCCACGTGGAGTAATTTGTGCTGCTTAACAGAACCACCACCACCGTCTTGGACTCTGCCATTCTCGAGATCTCGAAAAACAACAATACGAGCGTATATTTGACTGTTAGGTCGTTAGACTGGGCCCATAACCTGTTAGAAATCAAGATTCAGAGATTCAATTGTCAAAATTAATGCACGTTTTACACACAATAAAAGTTCACGTGACTTACAAAAATGTAATCCTAATAGATTACATAATATTAAATAATTTATAGTTACAATATTGTTCCTTGCTGAGATTGTATATCTCCAACAATTACAACTATGCCAAAGAAGCTTTCCTACTATTAGCACAGACTCCCTTTTTTCGGAGAGAAAGGTAACTGAGTTCTGTACAGTAAATGTTCATGGACGAATTGGTTGTAACATTCCAGTGGATCTCTATTTGGAACATTTAAATCGACAGCTTAAACACATGATGGGAAATTTGTTATCCTTCAGCCATTCAGAGAATTGCAAAATCTTTAGGTGTTGTGGATACTGTATGAAACTGTAACTGAAGCCCCTCTCAGTAAAGGGTATAGCTCAATCCATCATTTGCCAAGATTTCAGCCCAATTTTACATACCCTGGAAGATCAAAAGGTTTTTGAAGTTCAAGAAGGCCACACACTCAGAAGTTATAATAGTTCACCATTTTTCTCACTTAAGTGGAAGAACATTGCTGCCTGGGTGAAATCCAAATTGATGATATGTATGTACCATTAGTAGCTATTGGAATTTAGTGCAATGAAAACATTGACACATAGGACCGCACAAATGACAACATTGACATGAACTTACAGGGTTTTTACAACTATTACATATATAAAAATTTCTGGTATCTATGACACACAGATTTGTTCTCCGCATATTTTTATGTACAGGCTTGGAAGCTTTCATAGCACTCCTCCTACAATACAGAATGACCTGAGCTTGTGATCCATTTCTTCCAGCCCTACCAGTTTCCTGCACTAAATCTTCTAGACTGTGTGGTAATCCCCAATTACTGGCTATGTCAGGAATATCAACTCCCAGCTCGAAAGCACTACTGGCTATCACTAGCCTCCTGTTTCCGGAATTCATCCAGTATCTCTTCTTTCATATCTGGTGTGGAAGCCACAGTAAACAATGTGACAGGCCGTAACTGTCGTATATTTGTAAGACCTGGTGGTTCAGTAATATTTGGACCAAGTTTTACTTTATAATTGCAGTGAACATATCTGCACATTCACGCAATGCACGACAAAATATCACAGTTTTAGGCATATTTGTACGTGTCAAGATTAATTCGTCAGCTAATGCTACAGATATCTCATTAATAGTTTGAGATGGTTGAATTATGTATGTATTTGATGTTTGACCTGTCTCAATTATCATAGGATCATCCATAGCCAGGTGATATGTTACGGCACTTACTGTGTGATTAGTGGCAGTAACTGTCAAAGCCATTACATTCACTGACTTAGAAATCAAACTTCGAAGTGTTCCTATTTCAAAAAGTGCTCTCCGGAAAGTTTCTCCCCTGTCCAATGAAACAATTGATAACATACAAAATTTAATTTACATGGCTAACCACATCTGGATGCAATGTGCTTCATCAACAACCAATACCACCAATCTCTCTTGATCTATTGCAGCAAGCTTCGAAATTTCCTGTTGTTAAGTATACACTCTGGGCTTATGTACACAAACTATATTTCTCCTTTCAGTACAGACATAGTAGCTTTGTCATCATCCTGTGCCTCTCCCACAAACTCCACAGTAATACCTCTATGATTAAAGCTTTGTTTCTGATCAATCATCAGAGCAATCAGTGGAGTAATTATCACTGCAATGCACCTACAATGAGTTCACATTCATCAACTCCTGTCTAAAATAGCACTGAGTTATTGTTAACACTAGGGAAACTCACCAAAAATACCAAATAATAATGGCAGTGTGACATATATTATAGATTTTCCATATCCTGTGGGAAGCACAACGAATACATCCTTTCCAGATGCAAAGCGCCAACAGCTTCTTCTATCAAGTGTTTTATTATTAAACTATTATATAACGTACATACGTATATACATAACTATGTAAATAAATTGTTTAGTCATTTAAAGTTAAAGATGAGGTAATTTCTATTGGTAAGTTATTCCATAATTTGATTGTTGATGGGAAAAATAAGCTTCACATTTAGTTTGGAGGTGTGTATGATGATATTGGTTTTGACAGTAACTTGTTTGTGGGGATGTGATCTGCTCATGTAATATTTTAAACATCAAAAGTAATTTTAAGAATTTCCTTCATTCCAAGGATGGCCATTGTAAGGTCGGATTGAAGCATGCTTGTGACACTGCATGGCAGTAGAATCATAGACATTATAAACAAATCTAGCAGCTCTTTTCTGCATCATTTCCAGCTCTTCTTTGATGTAAGGTTCAGTTACTTGCTTTGATTTCAATCGTTCTATCCCCATAGTAGTTAATGTCCTTGCCAGGGTAGTCTTAAAATCCGCTTTTTTCTAATGAAACAACATGGAAAGCTTTACTACTTTGGTTAATTAGCTCCTTTTGTCTGCTATATTGCTATGTTACCACACACAGTTGTTGCTATGTGCTATGTTACCACACACAGCCTCCTGCACCATATGCCTATATATGGCAATAACCCATCTAGCACTTGGCACACTTAAGTGTGATATTTCACCATCCTTCCATCAACACCATAATTAGCACTACAACTTCTTATTTTAGTGAGGATATGTATTGTAAGCAGGCTAGCTGTATCTAGTAATTTTATGCTTTTTCCATGTATAACAATGATACTTCTTGTCTTTAGCTAAGAAAATATTGTCGTGACTAGTGTATATTAACTTGTTCATGATCAGTTTGAATATCAATATCACTCCTGCAGTTGAAAGTACTCAGATAGCTACATGCAGTAACGTTAACCATTCGGTTACAATAACTATTTTTTCAAATTTCAACTGAATTTTGATTGCAGTAAACCGAATATTTGGTTGCAATATATTCACTCATTTTAAAACGAAGAGCTATAGTTTGGTTTCCACTTAGCCATATAAGGGATGAAGTATCAAACAAGCAAGCAAGCAAGAAGACAGGTTTCCTATACTAAACCACAGCAAAGTAAGTACTCTTTTGTCTTTAAGGAAGAATAATGTTCCTTTTTGTTATTTGTAGTAGGGATTGGCACATACCATTTTCGAATGTTTCTCACTCCATTTATGAACCATGGAATTATTCTCCAGACAAAATTTAAATCGATTGGTCTGGTGACCCAGTATCAGTGCATCTGTGGAACTTAATGATTTGGAATAGTTGTGCTTAGTCTCACATGGCCAGATCTCTTTAGTAAAACAGGGTGTTATCACTGTGCATAGCTATAATTTTATGCATATAGTTATAGTTATAGCTATTTATTACATTTCGTCCGATTTGAAAAAACTTTATCTTCATCTGAGTTATTAGAGTTATTAGAGTACAAGTATTTTCTTTATATATTGTGAATATCTTGATTGGTTATTACTAATTGTGTACGAGGGTAGTATTATCTCCAACATCTAGTAAATTTAATGCTTCTTGACATTCAGTAGTGCTTAAACAACGAAAAGATGAATAATGCTTAGAAAATTTGATGTTTGTGGCTTGTACAAATAAGAGCTTAATCCCAACTATTTATAGTTTCACTGGATTCATTTTAAGTACCTCACTGGAGTACAAGAACACATAAGGCATACAAACTAACTACTAACCTTCTTATTATTTATATTATTTACCAATACTGTACTTACTAACATATAATTAATCTCTACGAACTATAAATTAAATAACATTGGTCCAATGAAGGGGAATTTACAACACACGTTGGCAGACCGAGGTATTGTGTCAGGAAAGAATGATTGTTTACAATAGTTCTTATTCCATCATAAATCAGATTGGATAGTAATCCCTAATGAGTAACTGCTGCTATGTGTATAAGTGCAAGAAAACTTATGTAATCGACTAAGAGTGACAGGACTTATCAATATTAAGTTCCATCTGCCACATAATAGTCCAGGCTAAAGGTAAGTCAATATCCTTTTGGAGAAGTGCAGTGTCAAGTTCAGATTGGATTGATCTGTGTAAAATACAGTCATCGGCAGAAAGTCTTATAGTAGAATGTTGGATACAATCAGGAAGATCATTTATATATAATTTATGAGGGCCTAGGACAGTAACTGTGATAAGTGAAGAGGATATGCCATCAATTACGTACGACCAGTTAAAAAAGATTTAATCTAATGATGTATGTTGTCGATAATACCGTACCATGTTTTATAGTAGAATGTTAGATACAATCAGGAAGATCATTTACATATATGAGGAAGAGAAGTGGGCCTAGGACAGTACCCTGAGGTAACTGGGATAAGTAAAGAGGATATGCCATTAATTACATACGACCAGTTAAAAAGATTTAATCTAATGGTGTATGCTGTCGATAATACCGATTTATAAAGAAGTCGCTTGTGTGGAACTTTATCAAAAGCTTTTGCAAAATCCATTAGGATAATATTATTGTGGGACTCTATAGATTCAGACTGGTATATTTTCAGAGGATGGTGTTAAGCTTCTAAAGTCTTAAAGTCGCCCTTCTTTATGAACTGCCTGTCACAAGGCTTGTCACTCATTCTTGACGCGAATTACGGCCACTAAATGGATCACGTGGTCTTCAGAGAAATAATGGGATTCCGTTGAGGAGTGTAACCGAAACTTCAGTTGCAATAATTTTACTGTTTGAAAATCCCATATTCATTACCTTTGTTCATCATTGTCGTGTGGCTGGCAATGCATTCATTGATATAGAGGACATGCTCTTTTTGTTACTAACTGAAGTGTAACAACAAAAAATCGCTTTTTTGTATCTCCCTGCCCAAAACTAGGTGCCTTCTTCCAATACAATACATATAATAAAACCTTTTCTGGAGTCACGTATACTTACAGAAGTGACGTTTTGTAACTTTGCAGCTTAATATCTCACCATAATTTGATTATATTTGTGCATTGCAACACATCTAACTAATAAAAAGTACATGTGATTTTCCATTGCAGCTAAAGAGACACTGTACTCAAAAATTTACATATAGATTTTATTATGGTAAATGTTAAAGCACCTTACCTTAAACATATTCTCCAAATTTTATGGTGATATTCATTTCGGATACTTAGATGCTAAACAAAAACACCTTAAAGTGCGAGGCCAATCAGAAGCAGCATTGCAAATAGGTATGTACGACTAAAATCTTTGATATCAGTTGAGGCCAAGAAATTACTTATCAAAAATCTACTTAAATGACTCAATAGTTTATAGCATATTGTCATAACTATGATTGACTTTGTCACTTGGCCACCTTTATTAATAATGATGGTGAGAAAAAGGTGGCCAAGTGACAAAGTCAATAATAGTTGTGACAATATGCTATAAACTATTGTATGTCATTCAAGTAGATTTTTGATAAGTAATTTCTTGGCCTCAACTGATATCAAAGCTTTTGGTCGTACATACCTATTTGCAATGCTGCTTCTGATTGGCCTCGCACTTTTTTTACACCCAAGGTGTTTTTGTTTAGTATATCACTACTTTTTTGGAAGTATAAACAC
Organism: Spongia lamella; assembly: GCA_963930835.1. Classification (NCBI taxonomy): domain Eukaryota; kingdom Metazoa; phylum Porifera; class Demospongiae; order Dictyoceratida; family Spongiidae; genus Spongia; species Spongia lamella. Next base: position 18,896,336 of record OZ005746.1, on the reverse strand, counting down.
ATGTTATTACTAGCAAGCAGCAGAGAAGTACTGCATGGGCATAACTTATACTTGCCTAGCACACAATATTGCAAATTAAACTTTGAAGCTTAATTTTGAAAAACTCAAGCCAGAGATTTTTATTTTTAACTTTCACTACAGAGTGATACATCAATATAGATTGTGTATCTGAAAGTTTATGCAAATCATTCGAAGGGGGTCCAGTTATGACAACTATCAACCTGCAGTGTAATAGTCCTTCTCAAATACATTCAGGTAGAGCATATTTAGGAGAAGTGCTGATACAAATTTGGCTGAAATCCATGAAGAAATGAGTGAGTTATTAGACAAACAAGTGAATGTATAAAAAGGGAGTTTGAAAAAAACTTCCGGGGTTCATGAAAGCTCCCGCAAGCCCCCAAAAAAGTGTGCGATAAAAGAAACAAAGAAAGAAAAAAATGACTGCCGCATAAAATTTTTTGTGGTCACAGGAAAGCATTTATAAGGCTGTATCGGAAGAATGGCTGAATAGATTTCTACGAACTTCGGGATATTGATTCTTCAAACCATGAAGGTACTAATTGTCTAGTAAACGGACTAATTGGGTGAGAAAAGATGGTTCGTCATGCGTAGTCACACTGCAGGCACCATAAAACTCACAATGGCTGGTACTTAGTACTGATGGCGCCTATTTCCTCCATTCTCGGTTTATTGATTCTAATAGTAAGAACGTTGTGGGTCAGTAATAACTAAGCGATAGCTTTAATGGCGGCTTGTTAGAGCGTTTGCGAGTTTGAGGGTGGTGCTATGTGTAAATAGCTCACTCAGTGGTCGCGTTGCTGTGCTTCTTCTTGGCCTCGCGACTCACTATCGTGAGTCTTGATATAGCATTTTAAAAATGAAGCCTGCAGTTGCCATGTAAATATGCGGTAGTTGTCACGAGGTTTGGAAGTGGCATACAAATGTATTGATGGTATGGTAGAGAGCAGCGTGACAGCCGGCAGCAACGTGATATTTCCCTACAGATTCGAACCAGTGACAGCGCCAACTAGGTAACACTTTGTGGTGCACTTGCGCGAAATGTGTAGCTATGCCACGCACAATTGAATCCACTTGCTACCGAGAGTTACCAGAGGTTGAGGAGCACTTGGGAGAGAGTGATACTTGCATTACAAGCTTAGAGGCGTTAAGACAGTGTGCTTAGACAAGGATGTGCTATACACTCCATTGGTAACGATGCATACGGTTAGAGGGGACAAAGTCGAAACACCAATAAGTAACAGATAAGAGATAATCATATATCAATGGTAATTTGTAACATGGTGTTTGTTGGATCATACAGATTAGCTGCTTACCGCCAGTTTACTAATTGGATGTACAACTTCCTTGATAAGGGAAACAGAAGAGTTGTGTTGTTACTACTGTTTCCTGAGGCAGATAATGTTTAAACTGGATTCCAAGCTGCTGAACTAAAATAATTGTGTTGATTAACGAGTTCATTGTTTTAATTGTGTTGATCATCATGTTGATTATTCTAATTGTATCATAAATCTTAAAGACATATGTAAATTATTAATTATTCTGTGGGTGTTTAGTAAATCTTGTTATGTGTGCATCTATTACTTGCTGTTTGGGTGGTCGTTCTGATTGTGCAATGTTTTTTGGTGTAGTTCAAAATTATGTATGTCCAGTCTACTTGTGTGTGTCTTAATTTTGTTGACATCATCCTGGAGGTTATCAACATGTGAGTAATCCTTATCCTCTAGGAACTTCTTCACAATCCACCTCTTTTTTCCCTTCGGATAAACTATACTTCATGTCTCCTATAGCAGAAAGCTTTACATATGGGGTTAGAATTGATTGTTTACTATTATCAACAAGACATGCTGAACTTCATATTATACTGAGTCTGAGTGTTAACATACCTTTCTTGGTTGTTGTCTGTTTTCTATCAGTGTCATAATTGTGATCAAGGATTGCAAGCTCAATACATGCTTGGGTTCCTATGTAGCTGAAATGCTGCATATTTTAACAGCAAGGAATGAAACACTTCTAAGGCACCGGTATGATGAGATGATAACCAGTCAACATTTTAATATCCCACAGCAAAGTTTTGTTTCCAAAGAGTTCTGTGAACTAAACTCCCGAACAGCCATTTCTTACTGCGCTGTTCTTCAGTAGGTAATGTAGGATGCACACACTTGTTAACTTGCTATCTGTACCACTATCCCATTCATGTACATTACTTACATGGTACACTATGGATGTCCACTTTTCATGTACATCTCCATTACATGTCTGCGCAGCCCACCATAAGTGATTGGAAACTGAATGGATCCATGGTAGAAGCCATTCACAGTGTTTAACTTACCCTTCTGTGTTAGCTGTTTAACAACACTCTTGGCCATATGCCATACATTATACTGGTGATTAATGTAGGGATAGTCCGATTTCATTAACGCACCCACACCTTGATGTCTATCTGTAGCAATGGTAACAATTGAGACATCTAAATAATTTAGAGACCGCCTTAATCCCTCCTTCTTAATTGCTACAGACCTTCCAGTCTCTGATGACTGGATTAGCTTGTAGTCTAAGATGAGGTCAGTGGTGAGTGAGTATGTACAGTATTTAGCACTATACCCAGAACTGTCACATCGACCATCACCAGACAACTTTAAATCATTACCCCTCAAAATTTTCAGTACAGCATCCTGCTGCATAACATAATTAGTTTGTATAAACACTTTTTAAATAATGTATGTTGCTTACATGTTTTTATCATGACCTTAATGCAGCCACCTCTACCTGTGGTCGTGCAGTTTGTTTGCATTCTTACTGTCCTTATATAAATAAAAGTTAAGGTGGCGGTCAACCGCAAATTACAAAAAAATATAAATGTTTTGTACATTGTATTTTATACATCCAACTAAATATAATATTATATTATTCCATATTGTAAAGCAACTCTTATACTATCAACCTACCTAATTTCATAGCAGTACAACATTCCTACGTGAAGAAATAGTGACGTATATAAAGGTATGTGCAATTGCCTTCGCGTCAAATCATGAAAACCTCCAGCCGCCAACAGACTCAAGACCGAGTTATAAATGCCCTACCAAATATTATTTAGTGCCTAGACACTCTTTATTATACACACACAAATAATAGATGCTACAACTTCACACATAAATCTTAGTGTGTTTGTTAGCCTCGAAAAACTGCTTAAACGTCGGCAAACAGCTCTCAAAAAATTTTTTTGGGCATTCGGCTCTCCGCCTATGATCACTTATCTCAAATACACAGTAGATGGACACGCCCTCAGTAGTATACTAGAAAAAAACTAACGCGCTGCTTAGCTTCCTTATATGTGACCAGATTTGGCAAAATGTGCATAGTTCACACACAATATGGAAACACAGATTTCACCGCCATTCGATAGCTACATCAATAAACTAACAGTGCATGTGTGTATGGATGTGGCTGCTTTCTAGGGTGTGTCAGACGTCCACGGGTGCCCTTAGTGTCTTCAGTTGGCTCTGGTGGCTGTCACTGAAAAGCCACCTGGCTGTAACTCGCTGCACGACTGCCTAGTGATGCTATCCAGTGATTTGGCTACATAGCACAATAGAAATATGCTCATTTGGAAGTGTGAATACTTGACGTGTGTTTCCCCGCCACTGCCGTGGCTCCCCACCACTGCCGTGGCTCCCCACCACCTCCGAACAACCACTCCTATATAATTACTTGTGATACTGTTTAAAAACTATCTAAAATGGTGGGCAATTCAGCTAGCAAGCCTTTCAACAGTAGACCCACTGAATTATCTTGTATAACTACAGATTTGTGTGCTAATAGCATAAAGCAGACTCGAGATATTACGAATTGAATATTTCAAAACGGTATTTCTAAATACTTGTACATGTGCGAACAATGCACATTTTCGCAAATCCGATCACATATGCAAGAGTGTGCAAATCTTGCTTTGAAATGTTACCGGTCATCAATACAACAGTTAATAAAGGATAAGCCATCTTACAAAGGAAAACATAAACTTATGGAAAATATGCGACAAAGACTTACCAAGGCAGTTCGATGTGCAATTATCATGAGAACCAAAGGTAGTAGCACTTCTCCAAGAAGATATAATGAACAGTCCTCTGCATTGTTTTGGCAGTCACCACAAATGCAAGTCAGACTACTGCAAGGTGGTAAAATCCCTGAAAAAAATGATAGCAACAAAGATAATACCTCACAACCCATACCTTTCCTTCATAGCTCCATCCCTATATCAGATTCAATTAACCCGGCCAACTACAGATCCACTGATGAGGCTGACTTCAGCTTTTCTAGCACTTGTACTTCAAATTCTGCTCTTGATTCCAGTGTGTCTAATATTTCCTCTTCAGGTAGCAGGAGCTGTGAAATTCTTGAATTAACTGATATAGAAACTCAGATGGAAAGCTTTGATCAATTTTTACAAGACCAGGAATTAGCTTGGCAAGATGCTACTAGCACTACTACTATGGACTTCCATGCCACCGATAGTGCCACTATTCTTACTGTCACAGACTCTGATGCTACCGATTCTGCTACTATCCCTGCTGCTACAGACTCTGATGCTACTGCTGTAAGTTTAGACCCTACTCATCCCATTGACCACCAGATGATTTGTGACATTAAAGCTATAGCAAGTCGGCTAGCAAGCAAATCACATCAACTACTGGGTGTGTAAGCTTAAAATACTGTGCATGGAATTGTAGTATGTAGTTATCAAACTTTTTACAGGAAACTTTACAACTAACCTGGCAAAAAGTTACATGAATGTCTGTAGCAAATTTGATGATGGTAAACAGATCAATCGATCTCAAAGAGGAGCATGGCAGGGAAGGTGTGCTGGAGCAGGTCTTCGATTAAACATATGACCAGATTGGGGTCCTATTACATGGAAGAAAATTACCAACACTGCCCCAAGCGCAACATTTAAAGATATCGCATCTTCTAAATGTGATAAAATGGCTAAGGATCGGAAACGTAAAGCAAAAAAAGCAGTCAAAGCACAAAGGAAACAAGCTAAGCGGCTGAAATAAGACAATTCACAGCAAGCAAGATTGGACTATTCCAGGTATGATGGTGGCTAGAATGCTGCTGAAATTACAACATACTTGTCACCACAACAACTCAATAGTCTAATGAAAGAGTTTTACATACGTAGCTAAAGTAAAGGTAACAGAGTCACAAGCTGAAACCATTACACAAGACACAGTTGGTCAAGGCAGTAATGATGATTCATTGTATAGATGGCTTGCTGAAAGAAGATACCGCATTACTGCTTCAAATACAGGTAATATTGCCAAGAGGAGAGCAACAACAAAGGTGGCTTCAACAGTAAAACAGCTACTCTGCACTAAGAGATGGGGCATTCTACAAGAGGGGTTAACAAATGAAGAATGTAAACAGAAAGAGTCCCCTGACATCAGCATGACATCAACTGGGTTAGTGATCAGCATCGAACACCCTGACTAGCTGCAAGCCCTGATGGTTTAGTATACAATCCAACAGAAGATCCTCCACATGGAGTGGTGGAATTCAAAAATCCGTATGCTGCAAGAAATGTTTCACTTCATGAGGCTGCCATCAAAACAAAGGGGTTGTGTTTACAATACAACCCTGACATGGAAAAACTTCAACTGAAAACCATCATGACTATTTTTATCAGATTCAATGTACCATGTTTTGTACACAACAAAAGTGGTGTGACCTAGTGGTGAGAACAACAGACATTTACATTGATCGAATACAATATGACAATGACTTTTGGACAAGTGTAATGCCAAAACTGAAATAATTTTACTTTACTGCTATTTTACCAGAGCTATCCTTTCCTTTGGGTGTCACAGCCATACAAGAACCATCAAATGAATTTAAAAGGGAATGGAAGGATAAATTTAAATCTCTATGGACTTTACAATATTAACATGCATATACTTTATAACATACACACATACATATCTGTACGTGATGTATTATACTTGCTGTAAAATGTCTTAATCTGTCAAGACTGGTGGCCATTTCGTCACTATACTCCATGTCAAGATATAAAGTTTTAGTAATTACTCTTGGTAGTAGTTAGTCATAGATGTTCTGCTGGTATCTACTGTAATTTTCAACATAAAAAGTATAATAAAATCCTTTGTTCTTTCAGCCACATGCTTCCACTACATGCCATTTGTTCATGTTAGAACAATTAAGCACATTATGTATCTTATGTAATTCAAAAGCGCATGTAGTGCAAATTGAATTTGTGGTGTAAGTAAGGCTTCAGTGTCAAATGGCTTCTAACACCACAACTTCTACTTGACCGCCACCTTAAGGACCATTAACTAAGGTCAATAAGAAGATGAAAAGTCTTGTGAGTAGTCAATTAGGCACTAATTACATTATGAATATGTCACAGTGGTGTTGCCATTGGCATTAAATTTTAATAATGCATGAAAATTTCAACTTACATAGGATACACAAAGTACATAGCTGGCCTAGAACATATGTAGTATACACACTGTCACACACACATGCATACATGCACTCACACGCAGTCACGCATGCACACGCGCTCATATACATACACAAATACAACCCACATGCGCACGCCTGAGCGCGTGCACACACACAACATACACATGTAATACCAGTCCAGTGAATGGAGACACCCTACAATATAGTATAGCTATGTGTCATTGCTACGTATATTAGCATATACAGTTTATTTACATTTAAATTAATACTTTTAATTTACAGTACGACACACACAACAGTCATTTACAACACACATACCAATATCATGGGCAAAAGTAATTTGGCACTTGCTGCCCTCAAACAACCATAGAATGAACTAAGCAAGGAATGGACAGCTGCTAGAATGCAGCCTTATGTCAATCACTCTCACATAGTCCTGCCTAGCCCACTAGATTACATAGTCTGCATGTACAACCCAGTGGCAGAGTCGAATCATACAGATACTATTCAAGTAATATGCTACAATTACTATTATAACCACAGTAATTAAGTGTGATTGAATTATGAGCACACTTATAATAGAATCATTTGTGTTACATATGCTTAGTTAACACAAATAACAACTGATAACGTGCAAAATACTGACAAGGTGCTAAATGTAAATAAACAATGTCAATGGTCAGGGTAAGTGGTGATGATGAATTCCACTTTTATCAACTGGGTTTGTATATGTTTTCTTCTGGAGGCAACTTCTCTCAGCCATTCCATATAAACACAAAACAAGTCAGCAAGAATAAGATGTAATCACCACAAAATTAAACTTTAATATATTGTTTAGTAGGTTGAGCTTCACTGGACTTTAAATAAAAATGCAGCGAATACATGCAAATACCCACAACCAACAGTCTAATATGTGACCAGATTTGGCAAAATGTGCATAGTTTGCACACAATATGGAAACACAGATTTCACCGCCATTCAATAGCTACATCAATAAACTAACAGTGTATGTGTGTATGGATGCCAACAGCTCATCAGTCTGCTTTTGCTGCGGCTGCTTTCTAGGGTGTGTCAGACATCCACGGGTGCCCGTAGTGTCTTCAATTGGCTCTGGTGGCTGTCACTGAAAAGTCACCTGCCTGTAACTCGCTGCACGACTGCCTAGTGATCCTATCCATTGATTTGGCTACTTTTTGTGCTATCTACAGCACAAATATGCCCATTTGGAAGTGTGAATACTTGACGTGTGTTTCCCCGCCACTGCCGTGGCTCCCCACCACCCCTATATAATCAATTGTGGTACTGTTTAAAAACTATCTAAAATGGCGGGCAATTCAGCTAGCAAGCCTTTCAACAGTAGACCCACTGAATTATCTTGTATAACTACAGATTTGTGGAGAATTGCGTGCTAGTAGCATAAAGCAGACTCGATATATTATGAATTGAATATTTCAAAACGGTATTTCTAAATACTTGTACATGTGCGAACAATGCACATTTTTGCAAATCCGGTCACATATTATTATTATTGAATAGTACAGTTCTAGACTGAATAACCATACAGTTAGATATATTCCCTATCTAATCACTGACTTTTTGTCTCTTGCGCATGGTGTGCATCAAATTAATCACATTAATCGCACATGACTGTTTTTGTCACATCAGCTATTATTAGAATATGGGTTGCCTTACTAACAAATGTTGGCATTGGTGAGTACATGTTGCACTCCTGAGGAACTGGGTGTGGTAGTATAATAATGGGACACAGTGTGTGACGTGACTTATTTACAGGGTGCATAAGCTTCTATTACAGGCTTTTCAATCAAATGGAAGATAGCTGTATACTTGATACTGACAATGATATTTGTTCTGTTTGCAAACAGTTTTCCTTCCAAAAATACAGCTTAATTTTAATTCTTTTCGTGCAGACAGAACATAATATGACACCACATCAGGTGTGGGTACAAGGCCTGAACAATTTGGCTCAAGAAAATCCTAACCACTTGTTTATTGAAGGAATAAGCAATAATGAGGTACATATTTCTATACAATTGCATACTGTAACAGGTCTTTGCTTCACTAATGATTGTTTCATGCCAAATTTTAATTTTCACTAGCTAGCTATGTGTTATTTTGAATGAGCTACGTATACAGCACAACTTAAACACAATTAAGCATAAACTATGTAATTTTGGAGCTAGCCATGTGGCACAATGGCACCTTATTTATTCAAACCCCTCAGGACATGAGTGTATTCATAACCTTGCAACTTTTATATAATTCCATTTGGTTGACCAAATATTTTTGACTTTTGGGGTCTAGATGAATGTAGTCCCATTGCAGCTTTACTGTTAAAGCTATGTAGATCTAATTATTCTATTATCATTACTCTAGACTGAACTCCTTGCCATGTTGGTATTGATTGGGATGGGCCAATAGGGGGAGATGAAGATTCCACAGTTACATACCATCTCCCTTAACTGAAGAGCAAAGTTCCATCTTAAATGCACTATTGGCTTCATTGGACACTAACCAAGAGGTTAATAACAATGAAATGTTCTGTGGGTACAGTATCAGGTAGTCAAAGAATTCGTATATGTGACTGTCCAAGCAAAAACCAGCCTAGTTCACACCTCTGATTTTGCTCAGTTAATGAGCTATAAAATCTATTAAGAATGTTGTGCAGAGCTCAAAGTTTCAGCAATGATAAAGTGATGTTAGTTCTACTAACCCTGTAAAAATGAACTCTATGTCCTTCCCAACAGAAGTTATGAAGCATCAAAGTGACAAATTTGGAAGTGTGAACTAGGCTGGTTTTTGCTCAGACAGTCACATATAGTATTTGTAGTAATTAAAACATTTTTATGTTGATTGTAAGTGATTGTCTATCAAATGGCAATAATAACAATCTTGTCAATCATATACATAGGATACATACATAGCCATGATAGTCATTTCATCTCAGGCACTTCCAAACATTAGGCCTCCTTTTAGTCCTAATGCCATCATCTCATTTAATGAAATGCTACTTCCACGGCACGTTGATATTCACTGCAAATTGATGCAGTTGGGAGTGGTTCATAGGTACCCAAAAAGACAAGATCAATTTTTTGTGAAATCCCAAAGGAGGTACACAGTCGGACCCAGTGCAACAGATCAGCACATCCTCTAGCTTACATGTACTTTCACCAGCTATAAATAATGTGTATATGTATAATGCATGCATGTATAGAAATTTTTAAATAAATACCTTCACAACTATCCAAGAAATCACTAAAGAAAACATACGATTCCTCTTCCTTGGTTCTGGATGGCTTGCTTGCTTTAGAAAAGGATGTGCTAAACATTACCTTCAACATTGCTACAAAAAATATGCTACATAAGTTTTCAATGTGCATGCTTGTGCACTAACTTGCAGTCAATGGTGATTTCACCTGGCAAAAGAATGGTTTCATGATATCTGGATAGTACTCCACATAATGCATAGCCCCACTGCAGCTTAGCCCTTCAACAAATTGATTTATGATAGGTTTAATGATGCAGTGGTAATCAATCATAAGTGATAGCATTGCCTTATCACTAATTTTCAATGAAGACAACACCATGCGACAACCTGTCTCCAGTAGAACACATTAAACACTGCATGCATCTGATTATCATTTCTATCGCTATGGTCAAGCAACCTGATCAACAACATTCTTGAGTTGCTGGAGATCTTCATTAGAGACTTTTAAACCTGTGGTCTCCCCTGTGACTAGTCATGTAGTGATAGGCAACATCTGCAAGCACTGGAAATCCTGGTCCACCCTGAGCAATCAACATCCCTGCATAGCATCCAATTGTCTTAAAATCTCTCGCCTTTATGGGAGTACGCAATTCAAAATATATTTTAAAATTTAACATAAAACCTGAATTGCAGATACATTGGCGGTAAAAACTTCAATACACCATCACGCATGTAGTCTGATTGCAGGGCCGTAGCAACCAGTCCGGCCAGTCCGGTTTTGGCCGGACCACTTTTCAAGCTTTAAAGTACATATCACTGAATAACAGCTAGATATTATCAATCAGCACAAAATAATGCACAACGGTGTACAACAATGTACCATATAACTTCTTTACATTACACTGATGAATCAAGATTTTCAGCAGATCACGTGATAAAACACGTCAACCGACACAGGCTATGTCACGTTTTATTATCAAGCGTGATGTACCTGAAAAGCCTCATCAACCAAAGACTTATCGGTTTCCAAAACGATCTTTTGGCCAAAAGACTGTTGTTTATCATGGGTTCCAGCCTGATTGGTTTTCGAAATGTACATTACGAGGAATCTCGGGACGAAATGTTTTGTTACACATGCCTAATGGCCTGTAGCTTAATCAGATGAAGACTAGAAATGTTGACCCAGCATTTGTAAGTTGTTGTTTAATCATTAAACGGGGCGTTATTAAGGATATGAATTTACAGGTGGAGCATGGGTTTCATAACTGGAAGGATGGAACCATAGGATTTAGAAAGCACGAGGAGTGTGCCTCCCATAAAGAAGCAGTTGAAGTGATAGTTGTTTTACCAGCTACAACCACGGACATTGGTGAACATCTATCGCATGAACATGCTAGCCAGAAACTTAAAAATCAACAGGCCTTGTATCTGATAATTACCTGTTTAAGGTACTTGTGCAGACAGGGACTATGAGTCTGATAGCAATCTGCATCAGCTACTGTGTCTAAAATCTAAATCTGATTGTAGTTTAGCAGCATGGCTCTAAGGAGAATGTCTATACAAGTCCTGACATACAAAATGAGCTGATTAAACTAATGGGTATTCATATACTCCGAAACATTTCCAAGGAACTTCAAAATTCTCCTTTCTTTACAATTATGGCAGACGAAACTACAGATTCGTTAAATCATGAGCAACTTGTCATTGTGTTTCGACATGTCACGGATGGTACATGAAGAATTCCTAGGATTATATGAAGTTCCAACTATAGAAGCAGCTACTCTTTTTGATGCAATAAAAGATGTCTTTACACGATTAAATCTTCCCTCTGTAAAACTGCACGGGCAGTGTTATGATACTGCTAGTGCTATGAATAGTAGCAAGCGTGGCATTTCCAAGCTGGTCAGTGATTTAGAAAGTAGAGCTGTTTATATGCACTGCTATGGACACGCTCTCAATCTGGCTGCTGGTGATACACTAACCTATCAATGTTCCATTTTCTGACTTTTGATACTTTACTGATAGACTTATCGTTCCCTTTAGATAGTGCAGAATTCGCTTTGCAGCTATGAGGTGTGCCTCAGTTGGTGTAGATGTGAATTTCGACACCACCCCCACTGATTGGGAAATATCTGGATGTGTGGCAATCAATGGCCGCATACAACAGACTACCAACAATTGATTGGTACAGAAGTGGGTCTACTTGCTTACTGTAGCTGTCACATTTCTGTAACCTAACACTAAGGTCAGTAGGTGTAGAAACAGTTTAGCTTCTGTCATTCTATATTTCATCAGTACATTTGAAATATACTGTTTTTGATGTAATCATAAACAATTCTTATCCTCATCTTCCTCAATTGTGATTCCAAGGCAGTAATGTAATCTCACCATGTCCTTCATCTTAAGCTTTGTTGCTAGAAGTCCTTTCACTTTAGTCATCTCTTCGAGGTCATCAACATACACTGCAACAATAGTAAGATGCTCATTATTCTTCTTGACATATACACATGGATCTGCCACACTTTGCTCAAATTCTATTGACTTCAGATAATCATTGAATACAGTGTTCCAACACCTTGGGGCTTGCTTTAACCCATACAGTGATTTTTAAGCTTGCAGAATAAGTGTTCAGCTCCTGCTAATTCATGTATATGTCTTCTTGTAGGTTTCCATTTAAGAACGCTGCCACTATGTCCATTTGATGTACGTATCAGCATGTTGTGCTGAACTGCAAATGCACGTAATGTCCTGATTGAAGAAAAACGTACTACTGGTGAAAACGTTTCTTCATAATCTATGCCATATTTCTGTGCATATTCTTTTGCAACCAAGCAGCATTTAAATCTCTTCACTCTCCCATCACTGGTGTACTTAATCTTAAACACCCATTCACATCCAATAGGTGCACACCCAACAGGTAATTCAACAAGTTCCCATGTCTCATTACTGATTAGTGACTCGTAGCTCCCTTCCACTCTGTAGCACCATGGCTTCCTTCATGGTTGTTGGTTCTACTATTTGACTAGCATAATAAGCAGTATGGCAAGCCTGGTCTGTCACACTACATGATGCTGTGTCAACATACTCGTCAACACCACATCTGACTGGAGGTCTTATCTGGCGTGCAGGACGTTGATGTTCTACTTCTGGTTGAATGGCTTCATCGCGTTCTTCTGAGGTTGTTTCAATAATCATTTCTAGTGGTGTCATTCTCAACAGTCTTTCCTCATTAAATGTGACATCACGTTGTATGACAATTCTACCAATGCTCTCATTTAGCAATCTATAACCTTCTGGATGCCTACTGTAACCAACAAACCTCAATTCTTCTAGCCTTCTTGTCCAACTTTTGTCTCAAGGCATCTGGCACATGTACATAGACAACATAACCAAAAACTCTCAAATTAGTTACATCTGGTTTTCTGTTGGTATTCATAGGGAGTTATGTTAGTAGCTTTGGTTGTCGTACGGTTGCGTACATACGCTGCAGTTGCTACTGCTTCACCCCCAGTAGTTGCTGTTCAACCTAGCATGAAATATCATAGATTGGGCTGCTTCCATCAGTGTACGATTCAGTCTTTCCGCCACTCCATTTTGTTCTGGGGTGTATGGGACTGTCAACTCATGATGTATGCCCCTCAACTTCAAATATTCTTTAAATTCAGTCGAGATATACTCCCCACCATTGTCTGTTCTTAATGACTTAAGACCACAATCACGTACTGATTGCTTCATATTCCTTAAACTTGGCCAACACTTCGGAACGATGTTTCATAAAACAAACAGCACAATAGCGACTATAATCATCTGTAAATGTTACAAAATATTTATGACCACCAAGAGACTCTGGGCATAGGCCCGCATACATCGCTGTGGATTAGCTGCAACTTTCTATTTGAGCACACCCCCACTACACTGAACAAGTTTTGACTCATCTTACCCTCCACACATCCTTCACAAAAGGACAACTTAGTCACCTCCAGGAGTTTTATACCAATAATGAGTTGCTTGTTAACCATGTATTTCAACTGCTGCTCACAAAGGTGTCCCATCTCTGATGCCACAGATCCATATCATTGTTTTCAGATGCCACTGCTGCATGCTCTCTGATGTCGTGTTCTGTAGAAGCAAGTTTACAGTTCAGTCTGTACAATTTGTTTATCATTGAACCTATACCACACAACCTCCCATTTGGATCTAGAATCCAACACTGTGAGCATCCAAATTTCACCTGATTGCCTTTTGCTGCTGCTGCTCTAACGGAAAACAAGACAACACCTGATATATTACACATTTCCTTGGCCAGCTTACTTTGAACTGCATGTTTACATGTAACCACAAGGCAAGGACTGCTGAAGTGAAATGCGATAAATCTAAGACTGCAGAAGATTACTCAGACAATGAAATGATGGAGAGTGTGGAGGCATTTACAGCATCAATAGATTCCAGTTGTCAGATGGAAAAGTGGTTGGTAGACTCAGGGGCATCCAGTCATATGACGTGGGAGAGGAATATTCTGACTAATTTTCGGCAATTTGAGCAGAGACAGAAAGTCAGCCTTGATGATGGTCGCACAATAGATGCTGTGGGTGTTGGTGATGCAGTTCCAGGATTGTTGTGTTCCCTTTTGTTAGGGCAGTCGCGTTGAAAATGACCAAGTTGACCGCACATATAGCACCTTGGTTTCCATGGCTTGTGGTTTCCTTGTGAGCTAACCATGGCGAGGTAGTCTGTTCCCCAGGTAGTGTATTAGCTGCTTGTACAAACTTTTCAGTGATTTTCAATTCTTTGTGAATAAGCGCTTGCTGAACATGTGCCAGTTTTAAGTTGTCATCTGCACGAGCTTCAAGAGTGGTCACAAAGGTGGAGTAACTCTGTGGTAGACTACCTAAAAGCGTAACCACCTGGTCCTCTTCAGAAATTGGCGCTCCAATAGATGATAATTTATCTGTTATTTCTTTCATATGTTTCAGGTGGGCTTCAATAGGTGTTCCTTCTTCATTTCAGTTCTAAAGTATTGTTTCTTGAGAAAGAGTTTGTTTGTCAGTGTCTCGGGCTCAAAATGATCACAAAGGGCGTCCCATGCATCTTTAGACTTTTCACACGAGGTTATCAGATACAACTGGGGAGAGCAAATAGCTAGTGCAATTGTAGAAAATACCCTTTTGCTGTTTCTTCTCAAATTCTGCACATACCTGGGCACTTGGGTCTTCTGGAAGTACCTCAGATCCATTCACGTAACCCCAAAGCCCCTTTGCTAACAGCTAGTGGCGCATCTGAAATTTCCAAGTCATCCAGTTTGAACCGTCTAACTTATCGACAGACCATTTCTCTTCCGTTGCCATTAGAGCTTCCAATTAATGTGCACTTATTAGCGAAGAGTAGGACAACAAGTGAGCTACAACAACAATAATTACTCGCCTCAACTGGTACTGTTACGAATAACACCACAGTACCACAGCTTGACCACTTTGGGTTGTAACAGATCTTGGCTCTGCGTGCCACATATAACCATGTGCAATCTTCTCGATAACCAGCAATTAATCACACTTGATTCCGCCCCTGAATCAAAAGGAGCTTGGGCCCATAACAGCAGAATAACAAATAACACCAAACGCCTGCCACGAGTCAAACAGATCAACTCAAGCAATGTCTTATTAACACACATAAACTTCACGCATACGCACAAGTACAAGTATGCGCTTATATGATTAACTAAATGTGACTTGATTTTAGAAAAACAGACCATATTGTCATGCGTGAAATAAATAAAATTTCCATGTCTATGGTTATGTAATTTCAACAAGCACATACTTCCAAAATATTTCCCATGCTTAAATAGTAATTCAGCTTGTCTGTGATTGATTTAACCATTTATTAAACCAGTAGTGCCATATGAAGCAAATTGCCTCAAGTCGGCCCAACTAATTTGGAAACTTCTCTAGCAGCATCAAGCATTGCTGGAACCATTGTTAGCTTAGAAAAGGAATTGAATGAAAGAGGATATGAAGATATTATGCAGAAGTGGATTCCACAAGTAGGAGAAGTGGTTGGCTTCAGTGAGCCCTGACTGTCAAGTGGATTTGCCATCTTGCTCTATTTTACCAATCAGGTATGCTAAGCTGATTGGCTTGCTATAATTATTATAGTTAAATTCATAATTATAATAACATGAGGTGGCACTACAACCATAAATTTTTACCTCTACCTATATGTGATTGGATTTGAGAAAAGCCGGCCCACGCACACAACAGCAAGACACACTTTTCACCATCACTCGATAGCTGTACACATTAACTAACAATTCAGGCAGTTATTGGTGCTGAAAATTGCCCAGGCTGCTTTTGCTGTGGCTTGTTTCTGAGACTTGTCAGACATCCACGAGTGCTCGGGTGGTCTTTAAATTCCTCCATCTCCCATGGACAAGCAGACAGCTGGTTGTAATTCACCACACGACTGGATGACGAGTTTTGCCATGGATTTAGCTGCTTTGTGTGATACGTGTAGCTGAAAATGGCACCAATGGATGTCATTTGGCTGTTTTCAGTGTTGACGTTGTCTTTGTCCACCACTTCGTGGCTCCCAGTATTGGCTACGCCAGTAATTAAACTATCTAAAATGGTGAGCAATTCAGCTATGTAGCTATCCATTCAACAGTTGGTGCATAGATAGACTATGAATAGCTATAGAATCATGGCGAATTGCATGCAAGCATCTGTTTTCCTTCCTGAGATACAATTAATACTTCTAATAATTAAAATTGGTATTAATATTTATAATTGTGCATGGAAGCCAGCTTTTCTCAAATCCAGTCACATATAGCTACAGTATGGAAGTTCAAGTATTATCATGGTTTAATAGCTTGAATTAATAGCGCTAGCTTCACAATGCAGAATGGTTTTGTACATACACATTCTAAACATAAACTTCTCAAAATCAATCTGCAGTAGGTTTATAAACAGGTAGCTATAGTTACTAGCTAGGATTAATGTAACATGCATGCATTACATTGTTTTTTGAAGTAATTAATTATGTAATACATGTGCATGTAGGTATTGCAGAAATACTTGGACACAGAAATGGCTGATTACTTTGCACAGCGAATTTGGGATCATTTTGCAACTGAAATCCTTCCAGTAAACATGATTGCTGAAAGAACCGCTGAACAGAAGGATGACATCTTTTCCAAGCTAGCTAGATTTTTAATGGAAATGAGCAACAGTGTGCCATTGACTGAGGTAAGTTCCATCCTAATCTACTGTACATGTATGGTTATACTATATATATATATATATATTCAATATTGGTTATTAGACATTATTATTATTATTATGACACATGCAAAAAGCTGTGATGCATATATTTGAGTCGAGCTACTTTTGTATCACAAACCATGATAGTGGTTCATAATATGTAGGTATCACCAGACTGAAAAGTTTAGAAAATCTTAATACAATGCATACACAATAAAATTTTAAAATAACTTACGTATTTCAAGCTTCATTGAAATCCTACTAGGTACCCTTTGATTGTACATAAATAGATATACCATGAATACTTAAAGCCTCACACAAACATTTTCATAAGTTTCAGAGCTTAGCTCACTATTTGAAAGCTGCAGGCTACAGTCAAATCGTAAAAGTGTATATATGTATATTTAAATAATTTCTTTGCAGTATTAACAAAATGTGATTTTCATAAGAATGCATGATATGTCAGCTTTTTCTCTGACATGATTAAATGCTAAGCCATACAAACAAAAGCCATTGCCTACTTTCAGAATGCATCTGTGGTAAGCCAATCATGCTAATTAGTGCTTAGATCTTTTTGAAAACATCCTGTGAACTATATCAAGGTTCTTGAAGCCTATTTGAGGGAGACAAGATTTTCATTGCTAAGTTTTTGTTCCCTCATCACTTAGTCTGTAGTTCTCACTCATCAACCTAATCAATTTCACACCATGCAATCATCACGTATTTTATTAATTACAATTCTAAAGTGGAAAGTTTTTCAAAGCTCTTAGCAAACTGCAGGGTGCCTAATTAGATGCAGCAGTTTACCACAAGTCATGTGAGCATGGATAATTCATGCATTTAGTTGCTGACACACAAATGTAATAAAATTATATATAGCTAGCTATCTAGCTAGTTTCGTGTTACAACTTCTGTGGTTTTCATAAAACTGAAAACTGCGAAACTTTTCTCCCTGGAAACTTTTCACATATACACTAGCTAACTAGGAGTCCATAATAATGCATAGCTATATATCGATTCACTTAACAGTGCAGATCCTTTGTCAAGATAATTTCATCATTCAAGAATATGTCACAACCTTCCCTTGCTGTCCGTATTGAAGAGTTTCCGAAGCATTTAGATATGCCCTTTCAAAAATGTGATGTTACGTCAGTAATCATAACATCTAAGAGACAAAAGAAAGAAATTGGAGTAAATAATTATCCTGTTAGTTTCAGCAATGGAAGAAACAAAGCAACTGTCATTTTCTTAGAAACATTTAAAAAGCAAGACAGGGAAAGTTTACTTTTAAGTAAGTTTATGTACTAGCTACTGATCTTACATATATCTGCATGCCTATAGCATGCATATTTTGCAAGTGTGAAAATAGTTAGAAAATGAGCTTTAACTGTGCATTTTGTACAGAGACAAGGTATTAAAAGTACAATTACAAAGATTAAAATTTACAATGTACGTAAAACTAAATTTGCATGGCCATCCCTCTGACATATTCAGCAAAGGATAAACGGTGCACCTACGCAAAAAGGGTCAAGCTAGAGCACTTCTAAAATATTGCTCTCAAAACTCTGAAAGCCAGCTTTTGCAAATTTAGCCATTTAAAAATCACTGGTTAGCTATATGATAACTATATATAATTATGTATATATATACATAGCTAGAATGTGTGTGTGTGTATGTGTGTGACCACATTTACCAAAAGTTTTATAGTGCATAGTTTCAACAAACACTTTTCATCTTAATTTATGGGTACACCAATAGATTAACAACAGTGTATATATGCATGTGTGTTATACATATACTGCCAAATGGTAGAGTGCTTCACCCAGGCCTCTTTTTTCAGCCTGTTTGAAATATACAAGTGATTGGGTGGTCTTTACTGGCTCTGATGGGACTTGGTAGGCAGTAACCTGGCTGGAAATCACCACATGGCTTGCTAGTTGTAATTTGGGAGAATTTTCTGATAACCAGAGCACTAGAAAACTTGTTTTAAGGCCATCTGGTAGTGTGAAGTTCTTTTTAAATCAGAGGATCCCACCACTCTGGCTCTTCACTACCACCCACCCTTCACCCCATAGAATACTTGACCAGGCCATGAAAGGTATCTAAATGGTGGATAGGGCTGTGTCTATTATGCTCTGAAAATTGCCTATTATACTTTTTGGAATTGCTCCAATTTTGTGCCTATTATGCTGGATTTTATGCTACTCAACAATCAATTATGCGACTAATAATACACAGTTTATATTTCACCCGCTTCACAGAAAATATCAGTATATAAACTCAAAATTGTATGGCTTACTCAGGTTATTAACCTGGCCATATTGCAATATATTGTTGCCGTATTTAAAACTTACTATCTTTATTACACGAAGGAAATAATATTAGACGCACCGGGAAGTATTTTTAATGCACACGTGAACCACCAGCTTCTTTGGGACTGTTAAAGCATAAGGTGAGTTAGTTTTATATATAATATGACTAAGTTTAACAGAAGGAGCAGATTTTCGCATCAGTATGGGTATGTGAATTATATTAATGATTGTTTGCTCCTCAGCTGCGGCAGTAAAAGGGGAATATAAGGTAGTACCTAGGTAGATAGAAATGGCTGTTTAAAAGTCCTGCTACTGAAGTTAAATGTAGTTATAGCTACTTAAATTTAATAGGGACCTGGAAATCTAATTTAATGTGCTGAAGTATTATTTCTAGTGACAAATCTAAGTATTAGGGCTGCACCAATTCTGGTATCTGTATCTATGCAAATTTATTTTTAAGTCACAATTAATTGTTGCTACTACATTTGCAATAATGTCATTACAATGTTGAAATAGGTATATACCTGTGAGGTAATTGTTGTGTAATAATAAGAATAAGAGTTAAGGGCACGTGAGCGACCGCGTGCTTGTGAATGATCACCGAACCGGCTAGAGTTCGGCTTAATTGCTATCGTTGAGAAATCCACTACATGGTCCTTCGAGACGACAAACACCAGTACCGTTTCAGAAGCGGCAGCAGAGTCAGTAGAGCAAGTCTGACATTTAAACCACAAACGCGAACGCCTTGGTACCGGGTTATATGGTATCCCCTCAGGCTAGTGAATTGTTTTCTGTAACTGGTAATTCGCTTCTGTCTTCCTTAGATAAGCCGATATTAGATGGTGATCATTAATTAGAACACTTGATTCACAGTTGTCCGACTCGACCGTAGCGATCAACCCCAGAACTATGTCCGAAGCCCTCGCAAGAAACAAGAAGGTGCGAGCAGGCCACAGATCGTCCGCTGCAAGGCTGTTGCGCCAACTGGAAGGGGAGTACGAGATAGATGATGGTCCCACACTTGATAGATTAATGCAGTGTAAGCTGTCATTAAATCAAAAGCTAGATAAGATACGCGAATTAGACGAGGAAATCCTCGCTCTAGTAGATGATGACGGCATAGAAAACGAAATAGAACAGGCTGATCAATTTAAAGAAAGAATCCAGCAAGCTACAATTCGTGTAGAGCACAAGATAAGTGCAAGAGAATAACCTAGTGTCGTTTCCCCACCGTCTTCACATAGGGTTACAACATTACCTGATACAGGTGCACCAGTTGATACCACGCCAGTTAGTAGCAGTCATCACATTATCACCTCTTCTGATGTTCCCGTACCTGCCCATCACTCCACCACAGCAGTTCCTGACACAAATACAACAGTAGTAACAAGTGCCACGGTGACACCAGTGCCTCATCACGCAGTCTCTGAAATAAGCATCTCCAAGGTTAAGCTTCCAAAGCTGGAACCAAAGAAGTTTAATGGTGATCTCACTAAATGGGAAAGCTTCTGGAGCTCGTTTGAATCTGCAATTCATGTCAACCCGACTTTATCCGCCGTTGATAAGTTTCAATACTTAATTTCTCTATTAGATGGTCCTGCACTTGCAGCTGTCGCTGGATTAAAGTTAACAGAACCGAATTACAATGAGGCTATTGACACCTTGACCAAACGGTTTGGTAACAAGCAATTGATAATTTGCCGGCACATGGACACACTGTTAGAGCTGGAGCCTGTCGTAGCACCAACCAACATTAAAGCCCTCAGACGTCTGTATGACAAAATAGAATTTCAAGTCCGTAGTCTGAAATCTCTTGGCGTACCACTTGATTCGTATGGTAATTTACTATCTTCGTTGTTTAAGACAGTCTCTCAGAGTCAGCCGCCAGATAATGGTGTTCAACAGGATAAGTCCACATCACAGAGCATGCACAAGCCCATTAGAGAAGCTGCCATACAGGCTAGAAAGAGAATCCATGACTGGACATCTCAACTAACTGACACTATATAATGTATGTTGTGTTGTACGCACTTAGGAACCCTGCCTCTTAAAGTTGACTGGGTCAACTTTGGGGGGAGTGTGAGGTAATTGTTGTGTAATAATAAGAATAAGAGTTAAGGGCACGTGAGCGACCGCGTGCTTGTGAATGATCACCGAACCGGCTAGAGTTCGGCTTAATTGCTATCGTTGAGAAATCCACTACAATACCCGTACCAGTAGGCTGATATAATATTTTCAAGTTTTGACATATTTTGGAGTTCCTGAAAGTGTAACATATTAGTTATAATACAGGCAGTCGTATTCTTCCTGATGTGCACTTGCCCTCATGCTGGGCATCGTTCGTATAAATTGTATCAGGCAAATCACTCTTGCCTGTGTTATATATTATACATGTATGTAACTATGTATGTATGTATGTATGTATGTATGTATGTATGTATGTATGTATGTATGTATGTATGTATGTATGTATGTATGTATGTATGTATGTGTGTATGTGTGTATGTATGTATGTATGTGTGTATGTGTGTGTATGGGACTGCCTTTGCCATGTTCACATAAAATGAAATGCATATGTTATTGGCTTAGCTTATAGCTAGCTATACTCAAGAGGTACTGTAGTGTATAGCAAAATTTGACAAGA